>MU939731.1:0-69016 GCA_036418165.1 Cooperia oncophora
TAGCAAAGAGCCATTGTCCTACCCGACTCGGAAAGCGGAAGAGTTTACTTGAGATTGTGCCAATAACCGCTATGGTAGATACGGCAACATATGCACCGGTCGGGCGTTTGCGGGCGTCCGGGTCGGTATGCTGCAGCTTGATAGGGCGCTATAAGGGTATCTTGCTCGGGAGAGGCGCCACGCAGCTCTTGCTCAGGAGCGCCGAATTCTGTCTTAGTAGGCGTATTTATCACAGGTCTTGGAAATTCATCGCGCCCGTTGTCTCTGACAAGGGAGGTCGCTCAGGCCGTGGTGAGCTTTTTCAAAACGGTTTGTTGCATGTTGTAGGGGTCCATGCAAGGACCATAGCGATGGGGTTCATTTTTGCTAAACGGTACTGGGAACGTCAAAAAAAGGTCAAAAACACTTAGAAAAGAATGGGCTTTTTAAACCACCTTATTCGCCTCTATTCTAGCTGTAGCGTTGATAGGGTATAGTATGTAGGGTATCCTTTGAGCAGGCATGAAAAAAAGCGCAAAATAAGGTCAAAATCCAAATGGTCTACTTGGCATGCGGTGAGCTGCACTGGAGTTTTCCCGTCATCTGCGCGTATCTCTTCAACAGGTCCTGTGTCTCTCGCGTAGCAGTGGCGGATGGTGTGGTGGATAGTGCGACGGGCTCTCGGCCGGTGGGTTGCTGGATCGGATCCCCTTGCTGGTGCAATCTTTGCATTTTTCACATAACTTGCTTTTTGTATTCCTGTATGCCCCATAATGTGTATGACCCCGATATACGCCATCTGAAGGCACATTCCATGCGGGAACGATTCACAAATAGGCCTCACTCAATTATTACGCTCGCGAAATACTATCAAAAAAACGCTTCATGAAACGTGGGTTACGGCGGTTATCCGATGCTCTGTTCATGAACACGACACTCATTTTTGAATATGACGCAATGTGTCGCTAATTTGGTGCAAAGGCTTTCTCGTACTACCATCATTGCCAGTCTGCGCGGCGGGGCTATTTAGCGCCATACTACCCCCAGATGGCCTCCGCGGCAAAAATTCGTGTCTGAACCGTGATCAGGACCATCAATTACCCCTACGTATAGAGTTACGCCGAGAAAAATTTTCCCGAGCATTTTGTGTTATGTTGCCGGCCAACTCTCCAGCTAGTAACTATTAGCCCCCCCCCCCAAGGAGTCGTTATACAACAACATCGTTAAGAGGAAGCTTCTCATTTGCTAGTGCGCAGACGCAGAATTGAAAACTACACAAAAAGGTGACACACATACACTGCACTCCTCTCATACCTTTGATATGAGAAACAAAAACCTTTCTCTGGGCAAGTGGTAACGAGCTCTTTGTCGAAAGCATAGACGGTAAAAGTTAAGAAAGATCCGGGAATGCTCGTTAGTGGCTCCGAAACTAGCACGATGTTCTATGAAGACCTATTGAAGTTGAGGAGCAAGAAATGAGAAATTTCTGGCGGTTCGTCTGCCAGAGAGGATACTTAACGAGGGTTAGCCTGTCACTACCATCCAAACGGTCAGGCGTCCATGGCCACTAAAGAAAACTCGAGAAAATTTTTTTTCGCTGAAACCTCTCTATACAGGGTAATCAGTGGCCCTGATCACGATTCTGACAAATTATTTACGCGGCGACGTGATCTGGGGGCTAGCGTGGCACTAAAAGGTCACTGCGAGCGCGAAGGGATGCTGCATAAGCCCCTAAAGAATTGCAGTGTACCTCACTGTATGCCAAGTGAGGCACTTGTATTTCGACCTTATTCAGTATTGTTTTTCATGTATAGTTGAGGAACACTTCATAACTCTATGATATTCTCTTTACAGCTGAAACAGATACGAATGAGATGATAAAACTTGCGTATTTTGAGCGATTTGTTTTCATTCATTTTTTGGCACTCTCAATAGCGTTTAGCAAAAATGAACCCCATCTGTGTGGTCCTTGTATGGACCCTACAACATGCAACAAATCGTTTTGAAAAAGCTCACCACGGCCTGAACGAACTGCTCCGGTCTTTGAGTAGTTTAGCAAAAAGCTCAATTGCAAAAATGTCGCCTCTGACAAACTTCAACCAATTATTCAATCAGCAACCTGATGTGACTGCTTTCGTAGCTGAAACGGCGATGCAGCTATAATAAAGTGACGAGCCTCTTTAATGGCCTTGCGCTATCGTGGACATTTTGATGCTCGCCCATCCTAAACGAAGAGCAGCCCGAATGTCTTTCATAATGTTTTCTCACGCCCTTGCGCATTATAACTTCCAAATGACGAGGGCATAGCTTGTTTCCACCAGCATTGTTCCTGCTTCCTCAAGCTGTAGAACTTCCGGGTCTATACACTATAACTACTCCAATGCCTTAAGAGAAATTTTCGTGAAACTATGTCTACCGAATTTGCTTAGTGCCCCGACTATGAACTTTATATGCGTTTTTGGCGCTGGCGTGGCGCAAAGGTGGGATACTCTTTCGAGGCTGAGCCAGGAAATCCCCGTCAGGCTCAGTCTCAGCAGGGTGCAGATGACAATAGCGTGCTCCATTAGCGCCGACGTCAGGAATGAATAATGTCAATAACCCCTTATGCAAGTTTTCATTGATTGTGATTGCCGAGAGCATCTTGGCGCCGGCGCCTGCAGAGCGGTTATGGACGAAGCGGGTATGATATTCATGAGATATTCATGTTCAGAAGGTTGAACTACTCGTAGGGAATGATGTTCAGGGAATTCGGTGATTAAGAATACTTTGACGCTGGCGCCTGTTGCAAGGGCGCCAAGCATTTTCAGGCTAAGCAGATGTGATATTTGTGTTCGTGGGGTCGACTATCCCTGTAAGCGAATCGGCCAAATCTGTTCTCTAGAAAAAAAGACCGCTCACATAATGTTGGCATTGTTTCGTAAGATTAGAGTAGTAATAGTGGGATAGCGAGTCTTGCCTCTCTTAGAAAGGACTGCATGAACCATACGCATATACCATATAATTATAGGGGGCAAAAAAAGGCAGTTTGGCCGAGTCACATATCAGTAAAGTTTCCACAGCCCAGACAGAAGACCTGGATACGAGTACCAGGGCGGAAGATACCTCTATATGCTCCTGATAAGCATGTGCAGGCTCTCGCCCATTAGCTTCATGTACACCGAATATGAAGCCATCTCCAATCGCAGCCTGACTGAAGAAATACCATGGGCAGTCACCTCCAAACACTGCGAGTCTTAATATATGGAGTTGACAGCTACCTGCAGACCGGCACTCTTGATCTGTGAGACCTCTAACATCAAGCTTCTCCGACTACTTTGCTACGGTCCAGGATGCGGGTTGATAGTATGGACCGGAAGTTTCTGGAATGGGAAGACGGATATGTTCTTCGTGGACCCCGGACTAAAAGTGAAAGCTCACTGTTGCGTCAAAATCGAGGAGGATATTCTGCCTTCATTTCGTCGTCTGTACCATCTTGAAGACATCGTACTGCTACAGGATTGGGTGTCACCGCATGGAATCGAAGGGGTAAGAAAAACTCTCGCCTACTTGGAATGGTAGGGCACTGAGTACCTGAAGAAGACGGAGTATGCAAGCGTGTCACTTGACTTAAACCGCTGGATTACCGGTTCAAGGCGGAGCTCAACAGGGTGTTCTACAGTGGCGGAGAAATCAACGATCTTGCTGAACTCAGGCACCCACTCACGGTCGCGTGGCAGAGTCTCTCGATGGAGCTCGTCCAGAAGGTTGTGGCGGAGTATCATGATAGGGTACAATGTGCTATTGAATATGGTGGTGGAAACGTCCATTCAGATTTTGATGAAGTGTAACTTTTATTTGACTAGCTGTAACAACATAACTAACTGTAACTTATAACCAACAGAAGTTCCAGAAAAAAAAAGCGTCTTTTTTTGCCCCCCCCCCCCCTTTACATGTGTACATATATGAATTGCCATAAATGATAGATCTTTAGCGATGCTCACACATTTCCCTGCAAGAGAAAGACTCTTGCATCTTGCAGTCGTGCCGACGTTTCATCGAGCAGAATTCTGAAGTGAGTGTTTAAGCGTTTATGGTTTTTTCGGATAAGTGGTCTGACAGATACATCATCACTTAGCCTAGATTAACTGAAGAGTAACTTCAATCAATTTTCCGGAGTTTCTTCCCATGAACCGTTTGAAAGGTCGCTTTTGCGGGAAAACTAGGAGAGACTTAACGTAACAGCATTTACACGCCTTCCTTTACTAAGTGAAGCTGGCGCGGTATGGTCGCTATGGAGCCGACGTGCTTCAAAGGCCCATTCTGAGAGCTTTTTGCTAAATTACTCAGAGACAACGGGCGCGATGAATTTCCAAGACCTGTGATAAATACGCCTACTAAGACGAATTCGGCGCTCCTGAGCAAGAGCTGCGTGGCGCCTCTCCCGAGCAAGGTACCCTTATAGCGCCCTATCAAGCTGCAGCATACCGACCCGGACGCCCGCAAACGCCCGACCGGTGCATATGTTGCCGTATCTACCATAGCGGTTATTGGCACAATCTCAAGTAAACTCTTCCGCTTTCCGAGTCGGGTAGGACAATGGCTCTTTGCTAATCTTAAGTGTTTTTCTTAGCCTTTTTAGCCTTTTCACCCACTATATAGCACCTCCGCGACCATTTTACACAGGAACCAGATTATCTCCCTTATGCCTTTACAGAATTTTTACACACATTGTGACCCTTTGAACTGTTCCTTGTTATTCTACTACAGTTGGCATCGTCGCAACTAGTTGGGGCAGTACCGGAGTACTCATCCTCTGCAGCGAGCACCTGTCTGCAACTACGGACTTCCTCACCTCCCACTACAAAAGAATCTGCCTTGCAGGTTATCGCGTGTCTTCAAAATTAACATCTCCTGTCTCACTTTTACCTCCACAATTTTTGCTGGTTTTCAGGACTCACTAGGAGATACTGTAAACACCGTGTTGATGTACGTCTTCGACGGTGTGGTCATACTATATTTTATCGCTTTTCCTCTTACCACCGTTATCTATCATCCACATGTGCATTGCTTCCAAAGGTAGCGTTTGCAAAACTCCTAAATATAAAACAGTAACAGTAAATATAATATCCAGTCTAATAATGATAGCCTACCAGTATCTCTTTTTCAAAGCGAAATTGACAGCCGAAGAACAAAAAGTGGTAGTTAAGCAATTGGCACCCAGCAAAGGAACAGACGAAAAAGTCAATGGCTGCTTTAAGCAATTTTGAGTCATTGAGCTTTCAGGTGTTAACTTTGGGACACTTGAAAAGCCCTTGACTCTATTATGTTGAGCACAGTTCAAACAGCGAAGTGTACAAGAAAATCAGACGGGACGAAAACTGTGTGTGATTTCTTCTAGCAATCAAATAAGCCTCCTCCCCGATGTGGGTTTCACAACGATGACGTGCACGGTAGCGGAAGCAGCGGTAGCCCTCCTGTGTTGAATCCCGCACAGGGAAGGAAGGTAAGCACATGAATCGGCTCACCTTCCATTCCACTGTACTCATTCCACTACTCACGGATAGTGTATCTATTCTGAGCGCTCCCATTCATGAGAGATTGATCATCATTTACAACTGATTCGTGACTATAGGGCGTCGTACGTAGTAAACTGTATATGCAGTCATTATTCCTGCACACGAGGGAGTGTGTGAGGCGGCGAGTATTGGAAAGCTGCCACGGCTGCCTTCTAACCAATTGACACCGTCCCCAGCTCGCAACGATTGGTGGAAATGGCTGCCCTCCAATCCACGTTCCGTCGTACGTTCTGTCGTTTGGAGGGACGATGACTGTAGCGTATCTTTGCTAGAGAAACAGCATGATCCTAGGCCTGCTAAACCTTTTTTTGAATTTTTACCCTAGATACCGCTTTGGCCATTTTGCAGTTCATTCGCTCACTGCCGAGGGGGAGGGGTATATAGCACATGTGAAATGAGAAAAAATGCGAAAAGTCAGGCTGGGTATATCGCACATGTGAAATCGAGAAAAAATGCGAAAAGTCAACAACCGGGTAGTATCCCAATGCCGCGTACTTTTCTCAAAGGCAATCATTTCTTTCCTCTCCCTACAATAAGCAATACGACCTCCCCTCTCCCTTATGGCGTCCGTGAAACACGGGGAATTACCGAAAAAGTTTTTCTCATAAGCAGGCCAACTATCGCTCCACCCCCCCCCCCAGCTGGTTCCCCTGACATACGACGTGGCTTTGGTAAAAAGAAGGCATCAACAATTTGCAGGCATGGCACCTGACAACCCAGTGCCGTACGATTCCCGACGCTTCATGTCTTCTTCATTAGTATCTTGGTCGGAAAACACCTAAAGTTCAGGGGGGGGGTCGGAGTAACTCGATTATAATGGAAAAAAAGAGATCATCTCTAACCCTTTCTTGCGTCCACTTTTTGTGAAAAAAGTGCTCTCTTCAAGAGAAGGGAGTTCCTGAAGGCAGTGGTAAAGTCAACATTATTGCAATCATTTCACTTGATCATTCTCCTTAAAAGCTTATGTGTTAAACTCTAAACATTCCAGTCAACCAATTCGAGCTGCACCACTCCCTGCTTCGCTGATCAATGGAATTCGATCGCAGACGTCAACATTTGAGAGCAACCTATCACAAGAAACTGCTCCCTCCCCCACCTCAACCCCTACTTGTAATCCAGCAGTCGACGATCTTCCACCACTGGAACAATACACTATTCAGAAAGCCCTCGTCGAACTACCAGGACAAGCACTATAGTCTGAGGGAAATTATCAAAGCTCTGAAGCACAGTTTGGGGTGCAACGTTCTGTAAAAGCGTTACAGTGTAGGGATTCTTTTTTGAGCCGTCCGGGATTCCGTGGCTCCGGGAGAGCTATGAGGCGGTGGACCATGGTGATCCCTTCTGCTATCCAGCAGAGCCTCCGAGCAGCCCAGGCAGCCAGAGATTTCGCTCCCTATTCATGGGAGCGCAGAGGAGCGGACTTGCTCGCGCCGTCGCCATCACAAAACACCTGGATGGCTGATGGTTGATTTGTCGAATCCATCTTCCACATCCTGTTGCCTACATTGTAAGGAATTTCTCAATGTTTCAACTATCATTGCATTTTCATGCTTATGAATCTATTTGGTGAGCACTTTACATCATGACGGAATACTTCTCTACGGGTTAATATCAAATGTAAATTAAATGTGTCATTATGTAAGCGTTTATTGTGTGCCTCGTCGTCGTTATCGTTGTGATATATCCAATGAGCTGCTCATCGAAAGTTTAACTGAATTTACTATGCAAGCGAGGGTGAACTACACTATGTTCGGAACTGGATGGGTTGGACAACGAAAAATTCAAGGGAAAAAAGTACAGAAAACGACAAATCCAGACAAATACACATTAGCAGAAAACCTTTCACCACTTCAATATTCGAGAAATCCTCAATTCTAGTAAAGCGAATAGTCAACTCTCTTCAATTTCTTTTTTGAACACGTTGATATTTGGCGCCTCTATATGGACTGATGGGGTAGCTGCAGCCATTGGCTCCACGGAAAAATAGTGAGTTAAACAATCTTAGATCGATGGCTATTGCTCAACCTTTCGGGCATTGTAGGGACAGCGAAGAGGAACCGGCCCCTACATGGCCTAAATACCCAGTGCTTCTGCTTCAATTTGCTCAACTCTCCTTGTAGTAAATTGAAGCGGAAGAAAATAGTCATCAAACATCCTTCTATATCTTATGGGGTAATGATCCAGGTGGAAAAGCTGTAAGCGCTCCTATAGCTAGGTAAATCGTGTGGATAGAACGGGCTGGGATGACTTCGGTACTTAGAATTCTGGTGAAATTTGTCGAACTTTTCAAACTTTTGCCAGAAGTTTTTTTTTCAAGGACTCCATATCTGAGAACCGTATTCAGTTAGGGGGATGACATATGCTTTATAGAGCTTTAGCAAGTTAGAGAATCATTTCATTTGAACATTTCTGAGTATTGCAAAAAGGGTTGTGGAAGACCTTACGAGCAACAGCATCAACATGATGATGTTGTGAAATCGAAATCAGAATTTACAAGAAGCCGAGCTTCATTTGAAGGTTCTAAGGGGAACACCATTGATTATGTGCGCTGGAAACTCTAGCTGCTCCTATATGAAGTACACATGTCTTCGTGAATTTACAGGTATATCCCCAAGCAGGTAGCCCACTCCACCACGTTGCATATTAGATCGGGTAATGTTTTGTTCGCCGCAAGTCATAATTATCACATTATTATAAACACCACTTACACCTTCGTCAGCAAATGTTTTGGTTCCTCACTAATGGAAGCAGTGTTGAGGTAAGCGGGCAGATCAAAGGTAAACGCAAACACAGTAGAGGGACAACATTACCAAACAAACCAAACCCAACACAATTCGAAAGAATAAGTTTTTTTTATTTCTTTGGGAAGAGTCACTCTGGCCAATTCCACAAAATCATAGCTTCACGGTCATGCTTTCGCCGCTACGCCTCATTTTTGTTGGCTGAACTGTTCTCGTCATTGTGACTCCTCGTCTTTCCTAGGCCATGGCAAGAGGACATTCATGTCGGACTTTGAAAAAGGACAGATAATCGCAAAGAAGTCTCAAGGATTGTCGACGTCAAATCGCACGGTATTTGGGCCGGTGTCATCGTCGACAATAATTTTGTCAGGCGACCTGCAGGTTATGGATCTGAGTAGAGCTCTGGGTGTCCTCCGTTCGCTCTCTGATCGTAAAAAGCGCGACGTATATCAGTGATGATCAAATTCTACAATGACGTGCCGGAACTCAACTTTGAAGCACAACCTCTCAGAGGAACTGTTCAGCGTTTCTTGAAGAAGTCCGAGTTTACCTCTCAGGAGGAACTGAGAAGGCATCGTTGAAAACCGAATCGACTTTGCTAGGGGATGTTGCCTGAACTGATTGGAGTAAGGTTAGCTTATGGCAGCCGTGCTCTAATGCTTGTCTGGCTCGATTTTATTTCCTCCGGATCGGTCTGTCTTCTGGTGAGAAAAAAATTCACCTAACGGCGATCCAGACGGAAATCAGTCCTAACACGTACGGCCTTAGAAAATATGCGCCATTATTCAGTCGGACTTGAGTGGAGGAGGTGTGTTATTGTGCTGGACTGCCTTCACATCAACGAGACGTCTGAATTTGTGCTTCGTTTCGGGAAAATGAAGTCTCTCGATATATCTAAACTCATGCGACGAAGTCTCCTTCCTTTCTAGCGTAGAAATCGGCAAGAAGACCTCGTTTTCAGGACGTTATTGGACCAGTTGATGCCAGTCGGAGCACTTTGAGCGGCTAGTTCAGTCTTCATCAAAACACATCTTTTGCCCGGGTAGGCGAACAGCCCCGGCAACCCAGTCGAGCAGTGTATGGGCCTAATGGTATGTAGTTTTTGCGAACAATACACGATTCCACAGCGTCCATGCAGCTTGAGGAAGTCATCAATGATGCATTTCAGCATGTCGACCGAAAACTGATTTAAAACCTCTATTCAAGTATAGACAACCACATTATTTTTTACAACTTAATCGGAGGAACGGAGTTCAGCAGTAGTTAAATCGATCAACATTTACTCAGTTTTTTGTAATACTTGTAGACATTTTGGGGAGTGTCAGTTTTCAAAAAAAATTGAAGAAAAAAGATATTCTTTCAAGTTGGTTTTGGTGTTGAATGGGATAAGCCCTGGGTACTTACCACAGTTCCTACTTAGAGGCATTTTCGAAAGGAGATTTAGTAAGATTCACGGGTGAAATTTATTTGCAGCCCTCTTACCCGGCTACTGTTCAAGCGTCAAAATGTAAGTCATCTCTTTCTTATCAATTTCTTCCGATTTTCTACCTCACAGTTTGCAATGGTAAGAGCTGTTTGAAACATCCGGATGATTTCGTGCAATTCATAATGAAATTTACTTGCGAACTGACTACTGCCCGTATCTTACACCTTGTATCTGTAATTGGCTTTCATTTTTCATGGAACTTGGTTGCTCTGGAATGCTAGCACAGCTAAGGAATATCAAGCACCAAATTTCCAAGGTGAGATAGACAAAAGCCTTATGCCTGTCATTATTGGCATGTACCTCATCCCTGACACAACTCTGTGCCTCAAGCAACTGATTATAATCACTAGCGACTATAAGCGTCTCGAAGGACTTAGGAGTGTGCAAATAGATTTAGCGCCGCACCAGCAACCACCAGCGTCGCCAGCGATCAGGACCACGGTGCTGTATAGTAGTACAGTGCGGTTGCACATGCCACATGACACGTACGAGCTACGATCGAATGGGTTCTATCTAGGGCAGTTTGCCATATTTTTTCTTGCTTTTTTCATGTATGAGCCTTTTCGTCCATCAGGCAAGCCTCTAATTCACTATCCATTTGATGGCATGGGCCTTGCTTTGAAGTCTGTTAGACCTCGGTCAGCGCAGCTTGCCGAATCAATACCTTCCTTTTAGAGACCTTGATCGTTTTCGCCAAGGTTTATTAGCCAAAACCTATAAGACAAAAACCTTCTTCAAATGTCATCGTTGCCTTAAAGATCCTTTCTGTTCAGTATAAGCAGCTTTTATTGGTTTACATTACCACACGCAATGTTTCACTTATCGTATCAGCCTTTATTATAATGATTGCCATTCTAAGAATAGCTTATTCTATAAATTGAATTGAGGTGGTCCGTGGAAAAGTGATGCGTCGTACGTCGCCTGGATGTCGCCAGAGCTGGTGTCTCTCATTCAAATCTCAGACCAAAAAACATCAATCGAGGCCACATGGAAGGCCCCAGACGTGCGTCTGTTCAAATAAAAAGCTCGTTCTTATGGAATCCAATTCGGCATTTCAATATTCCAGGTATCCACAGGCTGTGTTATCTTCCGTGCTTCCGTTATCGGAATCGAAGTACGTCTGGTATTCGCGGAGGAGGTTCAACTCAAAAAAAGTTCTGTATAGAAGGCTACCGTTAGCAAAGGTTTTAGATTCTTACATCTCCCTCTCCTCTCTCTCCCTCTCTCTCTAATTACGCTCTTAGTAATAATAAATCAGTTAGTTTGATTATCGGCATTCTGAGAACGTAGAGAATAACACTAGAAAGAAAGGCTCAAAAGACTTGTACGTAAGCCCAAGGGCACTAATTCAACCAGTACTACCTAAAAACTCAGAAAATTTTGTGTAGAATTGCCCCTAAGGATAGTTAATGCCGCTATCGCGGACGTTACGATCCTTTTCAGCTCTGGCGCCATTTCGGTGCCATTAGGCGCTATTTCAGCGCCACACATTTTTTTTCAAATTCATAAAACCCACGTAGTAGCTAGAACAAGAATGCTGACGTTAGGGAACCCTAGGCGGGAGTCGAGCCCGCCTGGGGTTCGACTTTTGCCCATAAATCAGCATTCTTGTGATAACTTTTGGAACGCGAACCAGGGTTGCGCCATCGTTGTGATCATCGAACACAGGGGGGGGTCGTATTTACCGCAGTGGAGGGGTCGCACTTCTTCATTCTTGGGAGGGGGGGCGGCGTACTTTGTGTCAGTTCACGGACGCACTACATTTCCGACACTTGAAAATGATAGTTGAATTGTGACGACCTCCCCCACCCGCGCGACGACTCGGTTCGATGAGGAAGGACAGAGGGCTGGGAGGGGGGGGTCGTGCCAACCCCGAAAAGGGGAGTGTGTTTTAGTATGGAATTAGGGTGGGGTCGATATAATTCAGAAAATGATCACACAACGCGATGGCGTGCCCTGACGCCAACTGATTCGTAAAGCTAGCAGTTATTATCATGAAAGAATTACATCGTAGGGTTGTTTTATGCCCTGATCACAAAATGGCATTCATTTCACGACGCCAGCCATTTAGCCTTCTTGCTAAGACCTGAGCACGAGAGAAGCCAGTGATTTCCTTTGGTCAAGCTCAGCCTTAGCAGGACGCAGATGATCGAGATGTCGAATAAATCGCGCATACATGTGTTCAGCGGGGTTTTTGATCAAGGTACCTCGGGGCCGGCGCCTATAACGCGGACGCGGGGACTTTCAGTATGAGCGGATGTGATATTCGTGCCCAGGAGGTCGAACTACCCACGGTGACAAATTTCTGCGAATTCGGTGATTTGAGGATTTTTGGAGCCGGCGCTCTAATCCAAGCAGGTTTGATATGATATTCGTGTTGAGGAGGATCGAACTATCTCTAGAAACGAGTCCGGCCGAGCCTGCCCCTAAGAAAGTACTCGGTCAACTGACCTGTTTTTTGGTAGGTTTGCTTGTAGAATAGTTGAACTGACGGCCCGGCAAACAATAGGTTCTCATGTATTCAAGATTTCTCATTTCAGAAGGATATCAAAAAGTGGTGCAAGTGGACGATTCTCGATGTGGAATGTTGTGCATCGTGACCCAAGCAAAATACGAGGCTGGAGTTCATCGGAATATGGAGCAAAGAAACGCATTCGAAGGAATCCCTTCATGTGAGCATGACGAATACTTTTTGCTTGTTGATTGTCGGTTTCCTGCCGCCACGATCCTCTTTACAAGACAAACTAGGCGTTCTTTAACGTCCTTGCCTCCACCTCTGTCTCTAACACCCCCTACCCCCGTGACTGACTGCTAACTTATCATTCAGACGTTTCATCTTACTGTAAGGAGTGAGAAGTCGTCGCAACTACCATCACGCGGCAGTNACGGGCTAATCTCAGACCCCAACGATTTAGTGTACTCGTTAATGGTTTCTCCTCTCTTTTTTATCATACATCTGATATCCCTACAGTTGCCACGAGGACCTCTCATCACTTCCGCTTTCGCTTTCCGCTTTACGCGGCCAGCTTCAGGCGTAAATGCACGGATACATAGTAGGAGTCTTACAAAGTGTCATGAAGATGTTGATAGTCATGGATGATGTCTTCCCCGTTCTTCAGTCCCTTTTTGAGATGCAGCATTACATTCCCATTCAGAGTCGCAGTGACTAATTGAATACGATGTGGTCTATACAATGAATTGCGGGCACCAGCCGATGTACAAGACAGTATGATTACCCTCCCAGGCGGATCTGGTAGAAATTCACCCTTCATGGAGAGTAGAATGCTTTGTTTCCTGTCAGGGTTCCGTTGGAATGTAACCCTCGACCGTGCGCGTGATAAACGGGCCACTTCCCATCTCCGCCTTCATAAAGATATCACGATTAGAAGAGGTCACGTAATTCCAGTGGGTCCCCAACATTTGTGTCACTTCTTCGGAACATTCTACAGTCCTACCTAACAACAGGGACATGCTCGCGCCTGCACGTTAATGATAGAGCAGTTTAGTGGCTCCTACAATATGATTTGATCGTTTCGCAGACAGATAATTCTAAAAAAGGAACATACAGCAGCGGTCTCATTGTTGAAGACTTGTATACTTCAACGTACGGGAAAGGCTGTAGGGTGTAGGGGCCTTCGAAAAGTGGCGTTGAATGTGGTTTTCGTGGAACACTGCCATCACTCATATATAATTTGCTTCGTCTGCCTTTTTTGTTTGTTTGTTTGTTTGTCTGTCTGTCCGGAAACTCGGTTCGACCTTAACACGTTCGCGGCGGCGGCGTTTCGTCAAAAACTTCCGTTTGTCAGGCGGCGCGTTCGCGGCGGGCGACATGGGCAATCGTTCCGTTTATGGTTCAGCGCGCTCGCGACGGATACACTTCGCCAAAACTCACGCAATTATAGTCTCCATGTTCGCCTTTCTTGCAACCTGGGCATTTTTATAGACTTAATGTTTCTTTACTATGCCGTACAGGTTTTTATGGTGGAAGTGTTTATTTTGCCTGACGTTTCGACGAGTATCATCGTTATCAAAGGCCTGAAAGCATATCGAAACTCAGGAAAGCTATTGATCCTGTTCAACCTGAACCCGTTCTTGTCTAGTTGCAACCGACCAAGAAGCTACTAACGAAAGGAAACTCAAAACTTCAGGTTACCTTTCCACTCCCACCAGCACCAACGAACTGCTCGATTTTAACGCAATGAAGCAAGTGAGAACGCACTGCTACAGAATGATAGCATGCACGTGTTCTCACTGTTAGAGCTCACAAAGTGGAATATAGGGCAAGAAATCGGCCATAATTAGATGCACAAGGGTTTTCCGGGCACCAACATCGTTTTCGTAGGCCAATATTATGCACTTGACGCTAAAATTACAGGCCATCATGGAGCTCTCTTCTATGCCTGCCGAGCGGTGCAATCAAACTTTCCCTTCGCTTGCTTGCTAGATGTTCTTTCACGCGTATGCCTAATGCCCTCCCAGTTTCACCAATATATAATCGCCACACGTTAAACACTCGATTTGGTAAACGACAGCCCGTTGTGTACAGTCACCGAGTTTCCCATACGGGACAGATCACGCAGTTCTCCGTGGTGCATATTCGGTCGTAAAGGCGATTTCTTACCAGTTGGCGTTTGATATTTTCTCTTGGTGTGTTTATCAAAAGAACATCGTTGGCCAAAATCGGCACTTCGGAGGCACTGCTGTATAACTGCGGTGAAGCGGTCCGATATGAACGGTAGCTGAAGATACAGCTTGTCTTCAGCTCTATGTCAGAAAGGTCTCGCTGTGTTTCGCGTACGCCGATGCTGCGCAAGCTGTGTATCCTTTGAGACTAGCTATCTCAGTTGCTAGTCTCCTGGATTCTTCTCGCTCCTCGCTGGCCGGTGCACACTCCCACTGCAAGTTTTGTACATGTTTCGTACAACTGCACGTTTAACCGCCTCGGGTGAGCCGACATTGCGTGAGTGATGATGTTCTTGGAGCTCTCCTTCCTATACCATTTTACATTGGAGTGTCCATTACCTTTATCTGAGTGTTTAAGTACGGTAACCAGCCCTCGCGTGAACTTCTCGGTTAACTTAATGTACTGGCGATTGGCTGTCGAGGATATTAAATAACTCGTCCATTTCGGACTGAGTAGAGGTGATAACGAAAACAGTCATCGATGTAAACGGTAGCACAAAATGGGTGAACGTGCCAGCACAGGACGTTCGATTCTGCTCATGAAGCAGACAGCGAGGACCGGTGCCAGCCGCTGCCCCATCGCAAGTCCTCTAACCTGCGAGAAGTATCTTCCTGACCACTTGAATACGTTGCAGCTCAGGCACTCCTGATGAGAACCATTATCTGTGTTTTGCTCAATCCAAACGTTTACCATTCTTCCTTCCTGCATGCTCGTCAAGCATCTCTGCGACCGCTTGCAGAGCTTCGTTATTGCTAGCGTTGGTATAGAGCGCAGCCACGTCAAATGATTCTACAATACAGTCGGGCTGAAGCCTGCAGTAAGTGATCAAGGAACTGGCGTGTGTTCGACAAATGCGATGGTATATGTACAAGGAGTTGACCGACAATTTTGTTTAAAAACCATGATATGCGATCGGTCGGTCCGTTTACACAGCTTATTATTGGTCTTATTTTGAAGACTTCCGGCAGGAGCGAGCGTACGTTTTCAGCGGACAACTTGTGAGTCTTCACAAGACTGTAGAACACCGGGCAGGTAGGGTTCTCCAGCTTGCCGACTTACCGTACTAAAACACTCAGATAAAGGTAACCAATGGACACTACAATGTAAAATGGTATAGAAAGGAGAGCTCCAAGAACATCATCATTCACGCAATGTCGGCTCACCCGACCCGAGGGCGGTTAAACGTGCAGTTGTACGAAACATGTACAAAACTGCAGTGGGAGTGTGCACCGGCAGCGAGGAGCGAGAAGAATCCAGGAGACTAGCAACTGAGATAGCTAGTCTCAACGGATACACAGCTTGGCAGCAACGGCGTACGCGAAACACAGCGAGACCTTTCTGACATAGAGCTGAAGACAAGCTGTATCTTCAGCTACCGTTCATATCGGACCGCTTCACCGCAGTTATACAGCAGTGCCTCCGAAGAGCCGATTTGGCCAACGATGTTCTTTTGGTAAACACACCAAGAGAAAATATCAAACGCCAACTGGTAAGAAATCGCCTTTACGACCGAATATGCACCACGGAGAACTGCGTGATCTGTCGGTATGGGAAACTCGGTGACTGTACACAACGGGCTGTCGTTTACCAAATCGAGTGTTTAACGTGTGGCGCATTATATATTGGTGAAACTGGGAGGGCATTAGACGTACGTGTGAAAGAACACCTAGCAAGCAAGCGAAGGGAAAGTTTGATTGCACCGCTCGGCAGGCATAGAAGAGAGCTCCATGATGGCTGTGATTTTAGCGTCAAGTGCATAATATTGGCCTACGAAAACGATGTTGGTGCCCGGAAAACCCTTGAGGCGTTCTGGATTAAGCACCGTAATCTACGTATGAATAACAGGAATGAGTGCATCTCAATAACGGCCGATTTCTTGCCCTATATTCCACTGTGTGAGCTCTAACAGTGAGAACACGTGCATGCTACCATTCTGTAGCAGTGCTCGGTCGTTCTCACTTGCTCTATTGTGTTGAAATCGAGCAGTTCGTTGGTGCTGGTGGGAGTGGAAAGGTAACCTGAAGTTTTGAGTTTCCTTTCGTTAGTAGCTTCTTGGTCGGTTGCAACTAGACAAGAACGGGTTCAGGTTGAACAGGATCGATAGCTTTCCTGAGTTTCGATATGCTTTCAGGCCTTTGATAACGACGATACTGTCGAAACGTCAGGCAAAATAAACACTTCCACCATAAAAACCTGTACGGCATAGTAAAGAAACATTAAGTTCACGTAATTATTTTTTGGCCGTTATTTTTACATTTTTTCTCTTCTACAGGTTTTGCCTACATTTCACATGTGAACTAGCTTTCTTGCTCTTTTTGAAGTTGACTGGAACAGGACAGAGAAGATGTAGACTTTACTGACAGAAAAGTTTTACAAATAGTTGTTGTTCCTGTTGTAAAAACCAATACTGCCTCATCTGCCTTCGAAAAATGCACAAAAGATGTTCTTAATATCAATTCTGTATTGTGTACTTTATTATTTGTAGGTAACTGTCTGTGAAAAAAAGGGAAAAATCATAAAAAAAACAGGCAAAGAAAAAGCGTGCACTCCTGTGAGTACATCGTTGGCCTTAAGAGAAAGGTTTTCGCGTGTTTTTTTTTGGGAGTACACGCCTCTTCTGATGTGTGGATATTATTTATCTATTGTTGGCTTTATTATCTGTATATAATCGAAAACGAAAATACATAGCAAAATCGAGGGAAGAGGCGCGCGTACTCCTGGGAATACACGATTCACCCGGAGAGAAAAGTTTTTAAGTGTTTCTACGGGTGTACACACCTCTAACAAGTGAATATTGCTTCTCGATTGTTTGTTCGATTATATGTATCCAATTCTCAGTAAAAAAGGAAAAGAAAATATAAAAAACGGAATAGGCGCGTGTACGCTCGGGAGTACAGCCGCCGCGAACGTGTTAAGAACAACTTGGGGAGGTCGTTCAATGTGGGTTTGGGTAGGGTACAGAGGGGGACAAGATGTAAAGGACACACATGAACTGTGCGGAGCCCCGCCTACAGTGGGCATGCGCTGAAACTTGCGGTACCGCAGACAAAAATTCATACCTTGCTCTCAGAGCAGCCCAGAAATGAGGAAAAAGTGGAATGAGCTCAGCGGGTTGATAGACTAATTGATGGAGACACACTGGGAGTGGGAGGAGCGTACTCCAGATGGGCGGTGCTACTCAAACAATTCAGCATTTCGGTTCCCGAGGGAGTTAAGAAATAGCACAAAAGTTGATGCAGAAGGGCAACAATAGGCGATGGTTGGGCATTCATGAGGTGTGATGAGACCCACCCACAACGGGCGGAACGTACCCTTACTAGTGTGCTTATTTCAAAAATCCGCAGCTCGATCCCAGAGCGCTCCAGAGACGGGAAAAAAGTGAAGCAAAGTTCAAGGGTCGCCGCTCGGAAAGTGTGGGGCACACATGGCGTGAGCGGTGTCTGCTCTCATATGGTGGGAGGCAGACAAAAAAGTGTAAAGCGATTCCAGAGCACTGCAGAGACCGGAAAAAAAGTGGATTAAGGTCAGCGAAGGGTGGCCAATCGGGAAAGTTGGGGGACACCTATCGTGGTCTGCTCTGATGTGGGCGGAGCCACACAAAGAAAACGCGGTGTCAGAGCACTGCAGAGGTCGCAAAAAAGCGGGTTAATGTGGTCACCATTCGGAAATGTGGGACGTAGTTTTTGTGGGTGGGGTCTGCTTCGGTGTGGACGGAGCCAGACATGTCTGTAAATCGGTTCTAGAGCGCTCCAGACTCCGGAAAAAAAGAATTAAGGTTAGCCAAGGGCCTGTTGAGAAGAGTGGGGCGCACATGTCGTGAGCGGGGTCTGCTCCAATGTAGTCAGAGCCAGACAAAAAGTCTGTATATCGGCCGGTGAGCCGACTGGTTTGAAATAACTGTCATTTTGTGTTCTGCTTTACGAAGGCATGGTAGCAAGAGCTCGAGAACCACAGCCTTCTACCTAACCTGCTGCTGCCACGTGAAGTACGTGTCGATGCCCTCCCCATCTCCGGGCTGGAGTTCTTATCGGGAGAGAATTCCTATCGAGCAATGGGATATCCCGTCCAGAGCAGGAGCGAAAATACTCCCATTAGGACACATCGTCGCTGGGGATTACCCGTTAGGGAGGGTATAATGACATGAGCCAGATCGAACAGAACAATTAAACAAGTCCGTGAGAAGCCATGAACCTTTCTGAATTCTATGAACGTACGGCTCACGCGGAGAGGATCTGGAAACTTCGGGAACCGCTCTGCCTTTGAGGACTTTTTTAGAGGAAGCTCTTCAAAAAAAACTCTGCTCTACTTGAGGGGCAGTTGCGCGCCAGCGCAATAAAGAGCGGAGGCGCGCTTTTTCAGTATTTAATAAATATCTAATTTATTTAGCAGGGAGAAGGGGCTCGTACGCACTGCAGCAAAATTCCCAACGCATGATGCGCCCTGGTCCCATCCTTTTCATCACAATTGGTTGAGAACGCAACCCATTCCACGCCTAACACCACCCCCCCCCCCGGATTGCAACGAACTATAACTATACGTTTGCTCGTCAACTAACAAGGCAAAGAAGCTAATAATACCCGGAAACATTGGAAAAAAAATCGGAAAAGCAAGAAATTTTTTCTTTAGTGGAGCATTTGACGCACTTCACCGACATGCTTGGAGCTTCCCATTCGAGAAACTATTCTCTGTGGAAGATTGGCGGCATTTCTACCGATGGAATGAAAGAAATTGCTGAATGGGGAAACACCTTCAAAGCGGAAGCGGAAGCTAAAGAAAAGGTAACAAGCTGAAGCTGTACGAACAGCCTTGATAATGGCGGTTTTTAGGCTGCTGAAGTACGAACTCTCATGAAAGTAAAAGGATTGTGGTATCCTGAAGTTCAGGGCCGTACCAAGTCAAGCTTTGTTGTAAACAAGTAACCTTCGAATCTTGTGGCGTTAGTAATTCTTCGCTGTTTAATGTCATTTTCAGATACCACCATTTGGCCTCGTTGGCAACCATGTTCGGTCCATCACCTGATTGGTGTGTAGGTATTTCTTCAATCAACCTCTGCCTTCCCGACTGTTCATGGGTGGCTGAAAGGACATTTGATTTGCTACCTTTCGACGCTGGAACGGACTCTGGTCCTACATATATGGTAAATTCGTATTCTATCGCTTAATTGAACCTTCAGTTAAAGTTGCCTCGAGATCTACTCGAAATTGTCTGCAGTGTCTTCATGATGACTCATGAACTTGTTTCTATTACCGTGCAAGTCAAGCTGGTTTGAAACACTTAGAATTGCTTCGCTTTTGCTGAACGTTGGTGGGGATGTAAAAAAAAGAATAAAAAGAAATTCCGCAAAATGGGCTATTTCGACCATCTTTTCCAGCTCCGGGGGACAGGAGGTGGTGTAGTGACAAGTGGCGCGCTCACCACTCGCGCGGTCCTGGGTTGAAATTCCGGGTCGACTTCCCGCCTGGGCCAACCAAGCCTTCTATCCTCCCGGGACGGTAAATTGGTACCAGATTCGTCTGGGAGGATAAAATACTGACTTGAACATCGGCTGGCCCCGCAAGTCATTGCATAGGCCACGTCGCATTCAATAAGCCGCTACGATTCTGAATGGAAGTAGAATGCGTGCCGCATCCCACGGAGGGATTGATCAACATCGAAGGCTTTATCCTTTATCCTTTATTCAGCTCTGATCCAACTGTAGCTTGAGCGGGTATAGTTTATGAGGTGTTCTTTCTCTGAACATAAAAAACAACAAAATTGGATTTAAAAACTAAGACCCTCATCCGGCATGTAGCGAGGTACATCGAAGTTTCTTTTGTGATTTCTGCAGCATCCCTCCCTGCACGGAGGTTGTGAGGGGAACTTAGCGCTATGATAGCCTTCATGGATTCTACATTCTCATGTTCGGCACTTCTTTAGTAAACACCATGTTACCTCTAGAACATCTAAACGAGTCTTCTGAATTTTCCTCCTTGTCTTCTTCCTAAACTTTTAACAGAGGCCTCGTTACCTCCTGCCATAGTAGAGGTGACATCTTTCTCTACAACTTTTGGGTGTGAATGGCCGTGCATGTGGATTTCCTTTTTTGAATTTCTGTATCTGCTAATTATGCACCTGTACTAGTAAGGGGAAAGTTTCAGGTAACAAAGTGGGATAAAAGCCTCTAGTGGCTACTGATAGCCTTCAGTGGATATGCTTAGCCATCATAACCTAACAAGCTCTAAAACATTTTGCACTGAAACTCAGTAACAGTGGTAATTTGATGGCTCCGATTACTATTCTGGCCTTGTCCTGGCGCCGAGGCCATTTGGGATCAGCTTGGCGCAAACAGCCCCTGCGCACAGGTTGACAATGATATCAATGCTGGAGAGCCCTCACACCATTTGACGACAACTCGAGCCATATCCAAAAGCGACGGCCGTGTCAATGACGAGGGCATCGAGTATCGCCGTTACCTAAGTTTCAGGGAGAATTTCTCTAACATTATTTCGACTGCGCAGTAGTTGAATAGAGCTCCTTGGTAAGCCAGTAGAGTATGGAATGACGCCTTAAACAACATCTGGGTTATATATATTAATAGGCACACAGGAATAAATGAAGTCGGGAATCTGAAGAATGTAGAATTTTGTACTGAAGGGAATCCAATCCACAAATAGTCCCTCCGTTTGTGAGTTCATCGCGCTATCCACAATATCATCCGTTGCAAAAGGGATTGTGTACCTCTCGTCGGCGCTCTTTGGCGACGGGGGGGGGGCATTTTGCACTTTAATGACTTCCCATCGACCATTCGTCCCATCAGTTGACAGGTTTTAGCATGATGGCTTGACGAGCTTGCTCCAGCTTCACAAGAGCTCAGGCTTTCACCAGACCGAGACTCGTAAACCAGAAGTAGTGAGGTAACGAAGGTGCAAGTTGTCCTGACAGACAGTGGAGATGGCACTTAAAGCTATTGCGGAGCGTCACGTGGTCAATTTTGTACCCAAGGAAATCCATTCTACAAATTACTGATATTTGTCCACTGATATTTGTAATCCACTGATATTTGTCCGTTATTAGACGTTGTGATCTTGGTTCTTCATGTGGGATGCGTTAACGTTGCCGGTACGATCCCTCCCGAGGCAGGGTCATCCACTTTTAGCAAACCGTCGAATCTAAAACGCATGCCTTAGTTTGCTATCGTACATGGCACGGACCCATTTTGGTCGCCCTTTAACAGACAGCAAGTAACCCTCTTTATGCAACTGTAGCTTTCTTAGAAGCGTGGCCTTCGAACTTTGCTTAGTTGTACTAGACCATCCCTAAACGTACTTGAGCTCTAGCAACATTTTTGGTGGGTTTATGATGTGCCAATGGCAAAGACATGAATTTTATGCTTCAAATAGTCACAACTTCTTCAGCATGCAATTGTTTGTGCAGCCAACAACATTGGAAGGTGGAGTATCATCCTTCCCAGGACGTGCTACGCATTTCCATAGACCGGCTGGATGAACAGTTCACTACAGCAATTGAGCTACTGTATGGGCATCATACATTCGACTTCCTTGCTGAGGATGGTAAAACGCAACTTTCAGATGAGGCTTTCCCGTTCAAGCCTCATATGGCCCAATGATTCAGAAAGATGCATGAGTGCCTTTGCTCGTTTGCTCGTTCTTTAGTGAAGACTGCCGTTATGGGATTCTCCCAGTGATGCGGTACATATTCCCTCCCATCAAACTCAAAAGTTTTACAATGCATATCTGCAAAGTTGGGATTCATTCGAACCAACTCTGAGCCTTCCCAGCAGAAAGCGAATGAATATTTCTAAAACCTTTTTAATTCAGCTTTCTACGAAATTTCCTCAAAAAACTCTTCAGCCTTCCCCATTCAGTAACCTGAAACCAAAGCGCCTGCTCGTCAGTGGAAATTTATTTGTTCAATTTCGTTTCTTAGCTGCGATTAACAAATTTATCAATAGGCTTATTTATTTAACATGGAACTTTCCCACGTACTGTGCCTTGTTTAATTACCGCTAACAGAACAGGAAACCTCATCAGCATCCTGAAAGCTCTTACCGTGACGTCCACTTGGGAAAACAGCCATCGAGTAAGATAATGGAAAGCCTGACTGCAGATTCTTATGCCTCTGTGTAGGGGTACCATTGGGAAAATTGTGTGGGATCTTTTCGAGCTTTGATTGCTGACATGTAGCGGTATCATGTTTATTTGGCGCTGAGAAAGGTGTAGATCACTTCCTTCCAAGGGGGTTAATACAAGCGGAGTGGCGGCACCACTTATGGCCGAAAGCCACGGCGGGACATAACTGAAAAAAATTTGGAATATGTCAAGCATGAGCATTAACACACAAGTTAGTTTCATAAGAAAGCCTACCAGCAGAAGGATGATTGAGGAGAACAAAGGCGCAAGTTTCATTGCTTCTCAGTGAGCTTCGGGAGAAAAGGTTTTTTAGCTGAAAGCGCGATGAACGGAAGGTATCATGAACATATTGGGTGAATTCGTTAGCATTCAACAGCATAACGTAAACGATTCTTTGTCCAATAGATGAAATGACTTGAATGTTATCCTTTTATGATTAAAGCTTTTCCATTGCAAATTTCTTCGATTACTTTTTTCGAATAACTTGAAGACAGTGACTAGGGCTGCCTTGGCCATAGCTTGAATTAAAAGTGGGGTAGGAGTGAGACATTCTGATGCTTGAGTACAAAAGAATCCAAAAAAGGTCGGGAGTTCCCGGCATGGTCCTCACTCCCTCTATGGAAGGTGAATGAGTTTTGCGAGAGTTGCTTCGCGGATCTGTTGGATAGACGCAGCGTTAACACCTTTCTATGCTTCTTTACCATAAGATCTAAAGGGTCAGCAGGCAAAGGGTAGCTTGCGTTAACTAGCAGGCATAGCAATGGACTGGAAGGTTCATTTGGCCGGCCTATAAGTGACGGCGTTTTTCTCATCCAAAGCTCCGTATTGAAAATGGAAAGTTCCAATAGTTAATTCTACAGTGTGCGGTTGAGAATTTCAACGCTGAACAATGTGCTTGATTCCACTAAAGAACCTCTTTATTTGAGTTTCCGAGTGCTCAAAATGAAGTGCCAAGTCGGCGAAACAGCGCTTTCTGGGACCTTTCCATTTCCCAATATAACTGAATGCTGTGAAAATTGACTCAAACCGCAGAGTTCAACTGTTGCGTGTACGCCCGAGGAGGGATGTTCTTGGGGAAGCACAAAATGGTCCAACAGGCAAACACCGCACAGAATGCCATCTTGAATCTTAGCGCCGACCGGAATCTTAGCGAATCAGCTTGTTTAAGGAGATCATTGCCAAAGAATGGGCAATCTGTAGACGTCATGAAATGCTCCTGAATTCACTGAGGATCATTCTTATTTAAAGACAGCTCCCGCGATAAAAGTCTCATGGACAGCTGCTTTCCAGTTATGAAACCGTAGCTGATAAGTAATCCCCAAAAGAAGAACAACACGCGCAAGTAAGCTCCTCCAAAACAACATAAACAAAATCGCTCCCTCACAGTCACACCTCCTGCGGTCTCTGTGCAACCCCTAGCTCACGAATCTCTCTATCAAATCTCGCAGTAGTTGATATCATCCAGTGCAAAAAAAGAATACAAAAAGAAAACAACAAAAAGCAGAGGAAAAACTCTTGGAAGGAAAAAGGAATTTTATCAATGCGGTGTCTGAATTTTGGGATTACGGTTGCGCACGTTTTGTGCGTCAAGGTTTTGCATCACAAGATTGCGTCACTCGTGCTTTTTACGCGTTTCACCTCGCGAAATGATTTGAATTGAATGTATATACCTCCAATGAGTAAACTGTAATGAAGGGGAGCAGAATTATCCATGGGCGTTAGCAATGCTCGCCGCCCAACTAAGAACAACTGAGTGGCCTCCGTCGGAGGACATCTAGCAAGTAAGGGCGGTCCAACTGAGCAGGCGAGAACTAGAACTTACAGGCGGCTGTAGCTCGCTTCTCGCTCGCTGTGCAGACGAATAGAGTGGGACAGTCTCTAGCTTGGGGCTGTACTACTTGCACAAGGAAGGACGACCATGTTCTACTCGAGCGCGCGAGTTGTCTTTAAGGCTCAAAAACTTGGTGTGTGTATTCTGCAGGCAGCAGGCAGTCTTTTCAATGCAGTGAGCATCTACAAGGTTCAGCATTCTTCCTCTTTATCGCGGGTACCGGGTACATCCGTCCTAACAAGCAAAAATCGCTTGGTTATCACAAGTCCTGAGCTGCTTTTGCAATTCCAGAGCTTAGAATAAGTGCTAAAAGTGGGTCTTTACGTCGTTTCGGTGTAATAAGTCTTGCTTGATGCGCGCAGATCGCGCTCTTGAGAATTATCACAGAAGCTGAGATCAAGGAATTCTCCACGGAACTCGAACCCTCAGTTCTGCCAGATCTTATCCACTCTTGAGGTCACGGCATCTGCCACTGAGCTGAGAGGGTCAGAGTGAGCCCGGTAGCGAAATGGATGCCGCAACGGTCCGGTATGTAGGAGATGCGGGTTCGAGTCCCGTTCCGGGCAGACTTCCGCCCATATCTCAGCATTTGTGATAGCCAAAGTGGAGTCAAACCCGTTCCATCTGCGCCACTCGTCTCCATCTGCTCCATTGTGAAAAGCTGAAAGTTAAACAATCAAAAAATAATAGAAAGTCAAACGCACTGTCTCATAATAGAACGGACGATTGTATTAGGTTGTCCGGAAAGTTCTGCAGGTTTTGAGTGTTTAACTTTGAACGATCATAACTTTCTTAACACTCATCGGATTTAATTCAAAAGCACCATTCGAATCAGCACAATTTTGCCAATGTGACAGTAGTCGAGAAATCCCATCAAAGAAAAAACTGGGTGTCGAAAATCTCGAAATCCACGAAGGCTTTTTTGCCTGGTTATGATTGATGAAGTATTTTCCAGCAAGGGAGTTCTGAAAATGTTTGAAAAGGTGATAGTCGGTTGGCGAAAGGTCTGGAGAATATGGCGGGTGAGGTGGAACTTCAACCCCCAATTCGTTCAATTTATGGATAGTGGTTTGTGAAACATGTGGGCGGGCGTTGTCATGCAAAAGAATGGGACCCTTTCTTTTGATAAGTGTTGGCTACAGCTGACAAAATTTTCGGTACATTTCGTCGATTCCTTCACAGTAGGGTTCTGCTGTAATGGTTTAGCCTGGTGATAAAAAGTTATAGTGGATCACACCAGCCGATGACCACCAAGCCGTGACCAGAATCTTTTTCGTGAGGGTTCGGCTTCAAAAATTACCTCGGTGGTTCGTCGAAATCCACTGTCCGGAACTTCTCCTGTTATCATATATGACCCATTTTTCATCACAGGTGGAAATTCGGTCCAAAAACGGGTCGTTTCTGCTGCGCAAAAGCAATGCAGAAGGAACCTCGAGACTGCCGGTCACTCCGATTCTGGGGCACCCAATTGTCGAGTTTTTTCACCTTCCCAATGCGTTCCAGACCATCTGCAACAGTGGATTTGCTATGACCTAGCTCTTCTGCAATCTCACGAACTGCTTGGGAAGTGTCAGCCCAAAATCCCCTCAAAATCCTCGTCAGATATTGCTTTAGGCCGACCGCTATAAGGTTTGTTTCAAGGCTGAAATTTCCAGAACGAAATTTGTTGAACCATTGCCTCACAGTGCTTTCTCTAGCACTATTGGGCCCCACATCTGGTTAATTTGTTGAGCTGTTTCGATTGCTGATTGCCCCAATTTATAGTCGAAGAAAAAAATTGTCCTGCTGCTCTTCAGTGCTCTTTTCACTTGCTTGGAAATTTAAAAAAGGGTTCATCCAGCAATGGTGAAACGGCAGTTATACCATCAGATAGCGCAAAGAATTCTCTTCAGGATGAACTACTGAGACGCATGGGAGAATGAGTTTTTAATCAGCAATGACAAAAAATAGTAAACATAAAACATGCAGAACTTCCGGACAACCTAATAATAACGAACAACATAGAACACAACTGTTGGGAAGACTTGCGCACGACCTACCTGAATTTCAAGAAAATTAACTCATTTTCGTAGCGCCAACCAATAGATCAATTTTATCGGCCTATTTGTACCCAAGGCTTTTTCCCCCTAGAAAGACACAAATCTCGTTCTTAGGAACAACATTTCATTTTTGTGTGTGAGTTGGACTGTCGCCTTGAACAATTCGTTGTTGCCTTTCTTGTGCAGTGAATCCAGTCTCGCAGACTCAAGGACTGTCCTTCTCTCGGACTCCACAGTCAATAAGAAGATTCCACAGCTGTCGAAAGTTCTAGTACTCATAACCCCCTGCAGACCAACATCCAATGTTATCCTTTAACCATGAACAGCGAGCGCTTAGATGTTATCTCGTGGAGCGGCGGACATGAATGCAAGTAAAGTGTTCATTTTGGCTGACCCTGCTCGTGCTCATATGCAGTTTTGCTCTCCCTTTTTTACTTTCTTTGAGGCGTCGTTGAAAGCAATTCATCTCGTAGGGAGAGGAGTTAAGCGTGAACCCAGTGATTTTTATGCGTTCGTGCAATATAAATTGTCGGATAGGCGCATTCGGCGACGGGGGGGGGAGTAATTGCACTTTCGTTTCTTCACTAGTTCCGTTTACAAGTCCACCTGGTGACACTGTGAGCTCTGCGAGTTGGAGCAAGCTCGTCAGGCCATCATGGTAAAGCCTGATTAATTGAGAAAGCTCTCTAATGGATCGCCACGTCGATGGAAGAATCAAGTGCGAAATGCTCCCCTCCCCCACTGCCCCCGTCCCCAAAACTGCAGTCGAAGGCTATTTCTGCCTACAATTCGTTCGGATTGTATTTTCGGTTTTTTTACTGGTGAACAGCGCCTCCCTCTCGGAAGACCCGAATCGCTTACTTATACCAAACAATCGCTAGCAACAATACACCCGTTACTGCCCAGCTTTCGAAGTTCAGGTCAGAGTCAATTAGTAAACTGATCTAAACATAAGGGTTTGACGTCTTGGACAAACACATGGCAAACGCTTGCGCACAAAACCACCTGCATTTTGCGCCTAAATGACCGAAGTCAAACAGCATTTCTCTGCCCCTATAAGGCGAAGTTATGCCTTCGAGCTGAGCGGACAAAATTTTGGTTTTCTGAGGTGAAACCATTCGCCCGTGGAAACCAGTTTCCAGATAAATAAAAGTCCTAGCACGAAATGAGCAGTAGAAGGTACATGTGCTAAATTGGGCTAATATCGTTTGGACTCCAAAATTTGGGCTCCGAGCTCATTCTAAAAGTGGCAAGACTACCAAATCCGCTAAAACTTGTATATAGGCGTAATTCAACTATCCTGAATCACGAATTATGACACTTCTTTTGGCGCCGGCGCTAATGGGGACACTACGGTTACCTGCGCTCTGCTAAGCCAGGTACAGCATCGTTGTGCGAACCCCATTAAGGAGGGGGGTCGTAACTCAAGGCCAGTCAGCACCGGACAACGCTATGACGATTCGCTGATAGAAGGAGTAGAGCTGTGAAAGCCGTATGCTACAAAAAAAATGTGAAAATTCTCCATGAGTGGACTCTCGACAAATTCAGCGCTCAGCAGCTTTCTTTTCTCTGGCGAAATCCACAGAAAGTTGAACGTACTTGGCCGCAGGGACGGGGGGGGGCGCAAATGCAGGGTCGGTGGGCATTAAACAGCACACATGTGTCATTGCCTAAATTGATGAACAAACGAAAGCTGGAGATGCACCCGATATGAGGAAGACTACAAAATAAAAAAAAAATTGATGAGCAATACCAACAGCCGCATTGAACTCGCTAAGTGCGTTAATGATTAAAAAGTACGTCTCAAACAGATTCGTGCGCATGGTACTTTCCAAATCCTAAACAACCTGAACGAAAATCGCTTGCATAGAAAAATCACCCAAAATCAGAATTAACACCTTTCCACCATCTCTGCGTAGATGCGCCAATTCACGGCACACACCCAGAGCCAACTCAATCGGTGGATAACCAAACTCTTCTTTAACTCATTTGAGTGGGAATATGTGTTTTGAAGTCATATTGGAGTTCGTGAATGAGTATCATCGTGATGGTACGGAAGGAGTCGATTCTTTCGGGTGGGTCAAAGGTAGCGCGAAGGTAGCCCACCTAAATATCTCCTGACTAGCGGTCTTCAGGAAACAGTAGAGGCTTATTGAAAGAGAAAAGATGGGGCTACTCCATAACGATTATAATTCTGATGAAATTGCGTTTGAAGGAAGCAATCCTGTGTGAAGCCATAAAACCCGCTTGCGAATGAGCGGATGCACAACGGAGACCCATCCAGAATATTTTCACCAACGGGGAAACATTCAGATCGCAGCTAGACGATAAAACGCAACAGTAGTCAAATGTCCGTGGCACGCTACTGGACGATTCCCAAAAGCTCGCGCAAGTAAAGTAGCTACAGCCTACTCGAAAAAAATTAAGAACGCAATTGAGGTCGAAATACGCCGCTCCAATGACGTTTTGTGCAATACGGTAGCAATCGTAACCGGTCGCCCTAGTCCATTTTTTCCAGTCGTTGTTTTAATTTTCTTGTTAATTTCATTGTCATTGTTCTCGTATTTTCTTAGTTCGACGATTTCCTGTGACTGTCACCAAGGCTGCCCCGAAAAAAAGGCCGGACGGGTTTCGGGAGTTCAGTGCCCTGAACTGCAAAAAAATTTGTTTTTTTCTGTTCCTTTGTTTTCACATTCATTTCATGAGCGTGTCTTAAAATTCCCTATTGTCAAACTGTTCAACTTCCAATACATTTTATAGTTACAAGTCGAAATCAAACAACGAGGAAAAAAGAAATAGAAGCGCTGTTACTTGGGCCTCCGAGTGCTGCTAGCGCTTCTTTTCATATTTTTTTGTTTAATTGCAGTTGTTCTCTTGTATAAAAGTTTGTTTCATACAGCTAAAAGGAAAGGAAAGGTGGGCCAAACTTGATAGCTTTTCTTTTGTCTTCTCTTTTTTGATTCAAGGATAGAAACGGGCGAAAGCATGGAGCTTCATCTAGGGTAAGTTTTTTGATGCTTTTTTCATTCTTCGAGCTTATATATGGATTATGAAGTTTCCTAATACCTTGATGTTGCATAAAACATAGTGTTTCGATTCCTGGGTGAGTTTCATTCTATTTCTTTTTTCCGTAGTTTGAATTCGTCTTTTAGACTAAAAGAGTTTTAAAAGTTGAACAGTTAACCAATAGGCCATTTGAGACACTCATATAAATGAAACTGAAACTCACTTATGAAATAAAGTTGCTCTCATTTGAAACCCTTTTGTGCAGGAGCGGGGGGGGGGTCGTAGGGTGGAACCGCTTGGGAGGGGGGGGGGTCGTACTCACACGGCCATTTCGCACATCTCCATGCTGTACCCTGCTAACGCTGAGCCCAGGGGTAATCTTAGTGTCCTCTCTTGGCGCCAGCGCCAGAATGAGTGTCATACTCGTAATCACGACGTTGAAATTACCCATATATACAAGTTTTTAGTGGATTGGTGCTTAGGCAATTTGAATATATGAGCTCGGAGCCCTAATTTCTGGAGTCCAAACCGCATCAGCCCTAAAATTGTTGTGCCTGTTGTCTACGGATTACGAAGGCAAGTACAAATCATCATGAAGGTTACCGCAACAGCATCAAAAACACCTGACAGAGCAAAAAATATCGCCACCATTTTGAGCCCGTGGAAGATAACAGTGAGAGCTATCGTTGTAGAGACAGACCTGGAGCGATTGTCCGCCTCGCTCGCACAGGAAAACGGGAATTGCATTCCTACGACTGTTTTTATAGTGGCGATGAATGGAGCGCTTCGCGCATCATTTCTATGACGAAATGGATGATAGCGAAAGAATGAATTCAAAAACTGAATAATAGCATGAAAAGCGTCTTGAAAGCATAGGCGTACGGTATTATACTGTTAAGAGTTTTCTCGCGCTGCTCATCAAAATTCGAATTATACAGTGAATTTCAATATCGAATAATAGAACGAAAAGCGTCTTCACAGCATTATAGCGTAACGGTGTTATACTACTATTAATAATTTAAATAACTTATATTTATTTTATAACTTTATATTATATTATATATTATACTATTATACTTCTCATGCCGTTCATTGAAATCAAGCTTAGCATTCACTACTCTGCATTGCCAAATCATTTTAATAATAAACGAATGAGAAGCGCTGAACGCGTAGATGGCTCGTACTATAAAAAGCATGCAATAGCTGATTGGAGCAGTTTCTTCGCTTTTACGGGCAGTGGAGCAGCGGCTGAGAAACTCATCTTACTGTCTCCTAGCAATTCTTTTGCATTCCCGTATTCTTCACGGATTTGCGGCTCAAAGTCATGGCAAATTTTTTGTCCTCTATAGGCGTTTTCGGCGCTGTCGCTGGTAACCTATCATAACAACTCATGTGAGCTGTTCGAAAAACTTTCGTGCCCACTTCTACGATTTCGAGTTTATTTCTCTTTCAATGCATTCAGTATTCACACTGTCATTCATAACGGATTGCCATTCATCAGGGGATCTGTGGATGTCGCTTGTATAGAATTCCGGGGATTTGTTGGAAACAATCCATCTACGTGCCCTTCAAGTGCTCTGCATAGTCAAACTACTTGTCCTGCATTGAGCGGAAACCAAAATAAGCAGATGATAGTCCGTCTATATGCAGGCCCGGTAAATACGGCGGAGCCTCAACATGAAATCCAGAATAATGGAGATATCCCTGATCAGGCAAGGTGGTCAGTTCGATGTATACGTCTGAGGGACGCCGAGCTTACGGCTTACTTCGAAATTGTCGGAACGGTGTTGTAGAGAGTTTTTTCTCTGGTCGATGTCCTAAAAGTTATCACATGGGAGCGCGGAATCGTCCTTACTCTGCATAAATTAGGAGGAGATAATGTGAAGTTGCATTGGGACCCGAATGGTAGCGAGCGGTTGTTACATGGAGAAGTTCAAAGAATCGATTTTTGTGTAGATACGTTTCTTGCTTTTTCCAGGAACATGTCCAACAAAGCTCCCAACATCCCTGCTTGCTCGTGCCAGTACATACATATAGTCCTCATCATTGCGGACCAGTGGGGCGTGTCAGCCAGAAGGAGTGCACACACTGTTGAAGCCGTTCTCAGCCTTTTTGTTGCAACGCGTATGCGACAAAAAGTGGTTTGAAGATGTCAGATGTTGCGTAAATTGTTGCATTTTCGGACTGCTCCATGAAGCCCCGCCCACTGTGAGAGACCGCTCACTTCAAAATTTCACGTCCACTTTTTAAAACTGGTGCAAATCGGCAGTACAGAGTCTTTGCTTGCATGCTAGGGCCTCGTCCAACTCGGAACAAACTTTGCGTGGTTTATTTGTCTCGAGCGACGGACGAGACCCTGGCATGCAAGCCAATACTATAAACTGCCGATTTGCACCAATTTTAAAAATCGGGGACTTCTTCGGGAGCTCCTCACAATGGGCGGGGCTGCACATAGCCGTCCAAAAATGCAAAAATTTTGAAGAAATGTCAAAATTCTGCAAAAAGCAAGTGAGCGCGGCCAAGGGGGCGGACCTAAATTGCCAGTGCATAAATGGGGGGAGGGGGGTGCGAGTATCTTTGTTGTGCAAAGAGTGGATGTGAAATTAAAAATTTGAAAAAGTTATGAAAGTTCAAGTTTGCAACAAACGTTCAAAGAATGGGCGGAGTCGGTCATGTGTCGATGTGTTGAAAATCTATTTCCGCGCTGACAATTAGGCGTGACCGTCGCGGCAGGGCTCGCAGTGGCGTCGGGCGTGATCTAATTGGTGAACTGCCCCGTCTAAAAAAGTGGTGAATTAGATTTTTTAAAAAAAAAGTGAATGTGGTTTGAAAAGTGACGAATTTGGTTTGAAAAGTGGTGAATTTCTTTGAAAAGTGGTGAATTTCAGGTGAAGATGGTATATATATACTATTATAGAAACCCGCATACCGCTCGTCGCGCAGGCGCCAGCACCAAAATATCCTTAAAAAAACGAAAAAAAGTTAGTTCCTGGTTCATTTTGGCCCCCAGTATCACTTCCGCTTGATGCGAGTCGCTGCACGGCACTGCACTCGAACACTTTTCACGACACTATATGTTCTTCACAGTTTTAGACAGAAAACCACTTTTCCTCAAAATAAATGAAAGCAATGAAGCTCGCGCCGCTGTTTTCCTCGATCGTCGTACTCTTGGTAAGCTGCCTTCGAGAATATTCTCTAAGAGCCACTTTGTCATCCTCCAAATATTTTTCAGGTATGCCCTCTCGGCATGGCTTTTGTAAATGACGTTTGCGCTGGCCGCACTTGCACCTATACTGGAAAGAAGTGATCCGTTTCTTTCTCAGCGCTGGAAACAAATGACACTGCTGAACTGTTTATATATTGGCAAAATATAGAACATATAATGCATATGTTACCTTGAAAAAATTCCGCTAAATTCATCTTCTCTGTCACATAGAAAACTGAAGCCCCCGGTGCCCTTCAGTGCTGTTTACGGTCGAGAAGTTCAATCTCTCGGAGATGCTAGACGCTGCACAAAGTGGTTTTAACCTCAGAACGTTGGCCTCGTAAACAAACATCGCACGCCCTTCTCGGAATCGAAATCTGGGACCTCACTGAATCTTTCTATTCATGAACAGATCGGATTGCGGCGTGTGTCCTTCTGTGGCTCAAATCCGCCGGGCGTCGGAGTCGCGCATCTTTTCTGTAATTGGTTGAAATATGCGCTTAGTGCTTTCTTTCTCTCGAGCCTGTTCACAAATCAACGTCCCTGACTCAGAAACATCACACATACTGCTTTCAACGTTAATACCACTGCAGTCCTTGTCAAGAGCATGGATTGAGTGGGCGCGGCCAAGGGGGCGGAGCCTAAATTGCCGGTGCATGAATACGCGTCTACGAGTACCTTCGTTGTGCGAAGAGTGGATGTGAAATTAAAAAGTTATCAAGATTCGAAGCTCGGAACAAACGTTTAAAAATGGGCGGAGCCAGTTATGTGTTGAAAACGCTGACAAGTAGGCGTGGCCATCGGGCCAGGGTTCGCGGTGCTGTGTGGCTTGATCTGGTTGGTGAACTGCCAGGTCCAAGAAGAGTGGTGAATTTGGTCTGAAAAGTGGTGAATTTGCTTTGAAAGGTGGTGAACTTGCTTTGAAAAAGGGTGAGTTTTCTTCGAAAAGTGGTGAGTTTGAAGTGAAAATGGTATATACCATTTTCTCTTTGAATTCACCCTTTTTCAAACCTAATTCACTCCTTTTCAAGCCAAATTCACCACTTTTCAGAGCAAGTTCACCCTTCCTCAAAGCAAATCCCTTTTCAACCAAATTCGCCCCTCTCAAATCAAATTCACCATCAGTTTCCAAATCAAATTAACCATACTCATTAGGCCGGGCAACCCATCAACCAGATCACGCAGACACCGCCGTGAGCCCCGTCCCTTGACCACGCCAACTTGTTTTTCGTGGAATTTGGATATTTTTTCAAAATTTTTGCATTTTCGGGCGGCTACGTGTAACCCCGCCCACTTCGAGAGGCTCCGCCCACTGGAAGCCCGCCCACCTTTCTAAAATGGTTCGGATCGGCAGTATAGGGTCTTGGCTTCCATGCTCGGGTCTCGTTCGTCATTGGAACAAGAAAATCAGGCAAAGTTTGTTCCGAATGATCAGCAATACCCTAAAGTGCCAGCCGAGACTCTGTACTGCCGAGATGCACCATTTTTGGAAAGTGGGTGCGGCTTCTTGAAAGTGGGCGGAGCCTGTCATAGTGGGAGAAGCTTCACGAGACAATCCAAAAGTGCAAAAACTTTGGAAACAAATAAAAATTCCGTAAAAAGCAAGTTGGCGTGGTCAAGGAGCGGAGCCTAATTTGCCAATTTCTAGAGAATGGGCGGAGTCGGCCATGTGCCAATGCCCAGTCGTTTTCAGTCAAAGTGTTTCTGGGAAACAGCAAAAGATAGGAAAAGTCACATAAGCAGAAGCTATGAAACAAGATTAGATAATCTATGCCCGCGCTGACAAGTAGGCGTGGCCGTCAGGGCGGGATCGTTGTGGTGTCTGCGTGATCTGGTTGATGAGTTTCCTAACAGGTGCGGCTAATTTGATTTGGAAGGTGATGGTGAATCTGATTTGAAGGGGGTGAATTTGGTTGGAAAAGGGGTGGATTTGGTTTGGAAAGGGGTGAATTTGGTTGGAAAAGGGGTGAGTTCGGTTTGAAAAGGAGTGATATGCTTTGAAAAAGGGTGAATTCAGAGTAAATGTGTACATATAGGCCATATCCGATAGGCCTCCACAATTCTTGCTTTTTCAGAGGGATGTAGGGTGTGTCCCGCACCACAAAAAGGGATTGATTGACTGCGATGCTTTCACCCCTGTTTTGGTGGAGTAGTGCCAAAATTTCGAGTTTTTGAGGTATCAATAGTCTTACAAGGCCCGCTTTTCTGAAATGAATGCCTTCCGTATGAGAACAACCTCCGCACACTGTAAGCAGGTCTCAAAACACGAATCTCCCTAGAAAATCCTTTTCTTCACCAACTCTCCGATTTCCGGACTGTCTAGGGAGCGGATTATGAATTTTTGTAGCAAGCACTGTGTACTATCGTTCATCGCACCTCTCCATTTATTGCGAGTATGGCTTCCTCTCCACATCCACCCAGTCCCTACTGACTTTTCACATTTTTTATGTTTGTGGGTTCAATTGCATTCGTGTGATGTATTTTGGTACATGACAGCGTTTCACGAGTGCGCCTCGCCCACTGGGTGAGGTTCGCTTAGTTTGCGTGTGCAAGAAAAACTGTATTTCTGGGCACATAAACAAACAAACAGACGTAGCCGAATATTTGTCCTTAATTTCAGTCTCCGAATTCTCCGTTGGAGCCCCGCGTGCCAATCAAATGGATTACCAAGACGATCCGCTTTCACCGTTCTACTCAACAGAGACTGACACCATACCACCGTTGGCCAAATTAATTCTGAAACGAACAGAGGTTGCTGATCGATTTTTATTAGTTGTTTCATCAAGTGAAAATTCTGCTACATTTAGGTAATTCCAATGAGATGTCAAGCCGATGACGAGTACAGGCGTGAGGCGTTCAACATCACAAACACCAGTGAAGACGAGGAGTACAAAGATAGACGTGAGTCAGAAGGTTATCATCTGCTCCTACCCTACCTGAAAGCCACACATCAATCCAAGTCCTTGATGGGGAAGAGCGATGCTTGCCAAATAAGGCTGCGTTCATCCGACAGCGTTTCCCATCGTCCATCAGCGTCTCGAGGGCTAACAAAACATAGGTATTGATCTAGCGTATGCCGGCGTCCACGAACGTTCACCAGCGACCGGGAGTAGAGAGATGGGGAAGTAGGAGGGTAGCGAGCAGGTCAGGTTGGCATTCTAAAATTTGATGTAGGATGCAGTGTAGTTCTACCGTGCAAGCGCACCGTACAACTGCACTGCATTCTACATCGAATTGCACAATTCTGCAGTCTACAGTTTTGCTGTGCGGTCGTACATGCTGCAATTTCACGACACCTAATCCATCCTTAATCTGATTTATGTCCTGGTAGACACTGGCAGGCTATATCGATATCTGTACTTGGTCGGACGCTGCCGGACGCTCGAAACGCCAGTGGACGCTGGTGGACGCTGCCGCGAAGTATGAAGCAGCCTAAGTTTCTTTCGCTAGCCCTGGAAACTTGTTGTGAACCGAACTACCAGGACTTCCATTCAAATTGAATTAAATAGACTGAAAAGCACTCAGTGCTGAGACGTGCTGACAACGTACTGTGAGTTGTGAGCTAAAGGCAATAGGATTTCGTGCACCCAAAAAGGTTGAGGTAGGTAAACATCAACTTTCTTGGGAAATGGTTTTGCTCTTCGTGAGTTGTGCTTCACCTGGAATGGTACCATTTCATTCCTTTTCCCCTTGAATCTTTCCTGTCTATGTGAAAAAGAAGGGAAAACGTTGACGATGCTTATCCGCCATTCTCTCCGTTTCGATCAGATTTTCAGGCGAATGTCTTATGTCGAACTGGGGATCATGGTCCTTGTGTTCAGCTACGTGTGGAAAAGGAATTCGAATGAGAAGCAGAGTGTTCGTCTTCCCTATAAAGGCACGTTTTAGAATATGGAGGAAAAACTATTTTCGCGTTTGTGGTGGAGAAATTACTTCATCACCTTCGAAGCCTTTCTCCAAATCTGTCTATCCGTGTTATTTTAATTACCTTCAGGTGGGCCACGGCGCGGTGGCATGCCTCCCACTGTGCCATTCGTTTCCTATTTTAGCTGCGACTGCGTACGCCATGGGGTTACCGGAGCTTTCGCCTAGATTCCTTACTTGATGGAATGTAATGTGTGATACATACAGAGTGTCTTTGCGGAATCACGGCTAATCGTCTCCCAAGTACAAATGAGACTAGTTTGGAGATTACTGTGATCTCTCGGGGTGCACAGTCGCCCCTCGGATGTGATGAGCCACACTCGTATAGTAGAAGACATCATGCTAACCATAAGACATACACATTTCGAATATGATGGCTTGTAAATAGAAACTCTCATTGCCAATTTGATAAGAATCGAGGGCGGAGTTCGGCGACGGGGGTAGTTGGCACTTTAGCTGCTTCACTACCTGCGGTTTACAAGTCTCACTCTGGTGTACCTGCAAACTTTCGTGGAGCTGGAGCAAGCTCATCGAGCACCATTGTAAAACCCAACTCAGAAGATGATCCTCTGGATAGATGTACACGTTGATGAAGCGGCAAAAGTGCAAAGTGACCCGCCCTCCAGTCGCCGAACTGTCCCACACATCAAGTTCTGCGTAGCCGGATCATCGTCAGTCGTCATGAACACTCTTATCTCTGTTAGGCCACTACAAGTCTTCCTCAGACTTGCCTGAAAAGTGCGGGGAGTGTGACTAATTAGCCTACATTTAATATTAAGTTGTCTCTTTTATATTGTATCAATCTATGTGCTGCATGAGGTGAAACATCGCAGATAGTAAGCGACATCAGAGCTTCGTGGCCATCAGAAAAGCATTTCATTCTGAATCCTGGACCTAATGTTTGCACGAAATCAACAGCGAATTCGCTCCAAAATAGTCAGCCACTCGATCATATAATATGGTTGAGTTCAGTAGTAGTAGAATCCAACTGAAGGAAAAAGGACACTAGCAATGTTCGAATGCATCGTTTCTGATTACAAGTCGGCTGCAGGGCGTATCGGAACTTTTCAAACTGAACGACGGTCTTATATCCCTTGATTTTCCGGCATTGGAGAATGCAGTATTACACCTTTACAGTACGCCAGCCTCAATGGATGTGAATTTAGGCTCAAATGTTCCATTGTCACCGCCAAACAACAGAACGGCAGTTCTGCAATGCAAAAATCAACGAGTGCGAAGGTGAATTAGAGCATTTTCTCACATTTTCGCATCCAGATTTTAATTACACATAAGCTGATGACGTAGCTTCCATTCGCTTTCCTCCAGAAGGAAAAAGACAAAGCCTAAGTACGAGGCGTTGTGTACATAATCAAAACGCTATAGTGATACTGCTGTGGACGGAGGTAAAATATACTGTGTTCGCTGCGGACGGTTGGGCGTGTCAGTGCGGCTGCGTTTGGCGCGGTGCCAAACTCGTTCTCTACCAGTTGTTGAAGCGGGCAAGTGACAATACTGTATCACATCCTTCGTATTACTCGTTTTCTACCACTTTTTGTCGCATGCGCTTCTCAACAAGAAGGCAGAGAACGGCTTTGATGGGGTGACACACGGGCTGACACGCCCAACCGTCCGCAGCGAACTATGGTGTACTCGGCCGACGTAACATTCTATCTACATTTGAAAGGATTTCCCGATATTTTCCCGTGTTAGGTTGTAGATATGGCTGTTCGAGTCGGGAAAAGGAAAAGGAGACACGGTTCGAAGACATCATTCGCACAAAGGCCATAGAGCTGATTGTGAGGAGAAGAGACCGGCTTCGGGGGTGACCTAAGGAGCACTCGTCCGGAAAGCGTGATGTTTGAGCTCAAGCCCCTTTAGGATCAGGACATCTGCACATTAGTCAGCATTCTTATGGCAACATTGGTAGCGCGAAATGCGCGCTAAACAGCAGTTATCGTAACGAAACAACTTCTGATCATACTTAAATTTTAGGATTAGTTCTTGAACATAATGTCATTCTATATTTATTTCTTTATTTATTAAAACTCGGAGGCTTTCAACTCCAAATGTGCTGTGGGATCGTGGCAACCGTGGAGTGAATGCTCTGTTACTTGTGGTCATGGAACGAGAAGCAGAACACGGTATGAACAATCATTCGAGGGAATATCTCAACCACTAATGAACCAGACTTCACCAAAAAAAGACAGAAGTTTCATCCGATGAACTCTTTGACGCGTTCATCACTGTCAGCACGGAAAAATGTACTATCACATTTGCGCAGTTCGCAGCGACGTCAGAAAGGAATCTGGGTGTATTCTAGAAGGAAAAAAGATATGGAGGGAAAAATGACTGCCTGGTAAAGGGAAAACCTGACCATAAACCATGATTTATTCGCAATAAGTGTTGACACACCACCAACCTCTTGTATAGTGTTTCAAAGTGCTATGGGACAAGTGTTAGAATTATGCACTAGGGCCAAGAAATAGCCCTATTTAGTCGACAATGGCATTGTACGGCTCGCAAATATAGCTAGAATGTGGTCGTCGGTGGGCTCCAGTTCACCCCGATGACACCTGCTCCGCATGCAGTTTTATGAGTTATCTTGTTGTAGCCCTGACATTGTGTCGAATTTCAAGTAGTTCAGCGGAACAAGGTTCAAGGCAGCGCTCGCACTGACGCGCGTCGAAGCGCTTCGATTCCAACAGCGCTTTCGCGGACACGAACCCAGCGGCACACGAGAATCGATCGGCGCCGCCCGCTAGTGTATTAAGATAGTATGGGGAACACATTCTGGTATCGGTCGGCACTATCGCTAGGTTACGTGACAGTTCAAAGTTTTGTGGTGCTTTTGCGATATCCTCTGTAGTTCAAACAGATAGGGGATATCGTCAGCCAATGCATCCAGATGTGCAAAAAACGTGTGGGAAGCTAAGGTATAGTGGGCCTTTTCCAGAAGAGGGGTCTGCGGGGTGGGTGAGCTACTACCATTTGTAAAAGCTGGGGTGCGTGGGGTCACTATAACCATAAAATGCCTGCGGAGCGTGCAAATTGAAAGCTTCAAATCATATTCAGGCGATTTTGAAGGAGAGAAGGTCCGAGCGTCGGGTCAATATAAGGTTCCACCTGACCACCTGCTTTTGCAGAAGTAATTAAAATTGTATTTAGCTTGATTCCGCTGGATTTTGAAAGTGTTCTTCCAATGCTAGTCAAAACAACATCGCAAATCAGAGGTGAATAAGCAACTCAAGTTCGTGAGAAAAAAGGGCGCGTAAAAATACTGGGAAGAATGAGGAGATGATTTGTGCGAATCGGAAATACTAATCTGCAATACAATAATGTAATAGCTCATATTAGTTCTAGACGTGAAGGACGGCACCCTGCATAACTTTCGGAGATGGGGTTGGATTTGGACCATTCTCTTCCAATATATAATTGTCACGCTCGGGGCCGTGAACGTGACTCCACCGCCGGAGGGACAGCAGCTGCTCTCTTCCCCCACAGCAATGAATAGTAACTTTATGGAGAGTGGTTGCGGAAATGGTCCCAACTGGACATCTTGGGACGGCCGTTGTAGTTGATTGCGCGTGAAAAGATTCTCCATAACCTTAAGCGAGCCAAAATAGAGAAGTCGCACGAAAGTTGCAAAAAAGGGGTCGGGATACCTCTGGAAAGCCTTCTTATGGACCATATTTACCATACGGAGGTCACTGGACCAATGAGGAAGGGTTCACTTGAGGGCAACTGGCACAATAAATCGACAATGCGTACAAGGTCGATAAGTCTAGCACGGAAGGATATTGTCCCCTCTGCTGGCGTCGCGTTTTGCCTTTTTCAAACCAAGCGTGCCGTAATACATATTTCCATGATGTCATATCTACCAAAGTAGTGGTTGGCGTAGTGCCAACGGGAGTCTTGCCCAAGAATGCTTTTTGGGCACCCTTCTAGTGCTGTGCAGAACAGGCTCTTCGCAGGCTTTTGGTCTTTACCATCGCTTTTTCTTCATTTCCCCACACGGCACCCTTGGAATTATTTGAGAGCAACTTTTCGAGCTTTATGCGTTTGATTCAAAAGGAACATTGACCATTTTTTAGGGAAATTATTGCTTGAGAGTGTCATAACCCCATCTCATTCAATGTTCTTTCAGATCGTTCTTGAATCCGAAACAAAGCGAAACTGAATGCAACGTGGATTTGGTAAGGAAAGATCTTTGCGTAGGTGAGTGTTCACTACAGAACCATCCTACTGTCCTTCTCAAGATAGGAGCCTTCCACTCTGTCCCGGTAGAAGCGTTGGCAAGAAGTGATGAAATAGAAATCCTTCAGATAAAACACAGTCCAAATGAGATCATCTTCACACGCGGTCAAAAGTATTCGTTAAAACGCCTCCCGGACACACCTTTTCTGTTACCTAGCTAGCATTAAACTTATGCGCACTACCCATATCCAACGTTGCGAACAAACTATAAAATGAATGTGTTTTTCGAACACCACTCGGATCGCGCTGCTGACGCCGAGCTCTCCTCATTCTCCTTACCATCAGCTAGCTTGGCTTCGCCAGGCGTATTTCATAACGGAGACGTAATTTGTTCATTTACTTAGCTGCTCATACTGTGCATTTTGATCGAATCACAATAGATGAAGAACCCACGCGCGATAACACGTCCAGATGCCACGCGAGCTGCTTATGTACTGGCTCGGAGATTACCAAATGGCTCTCTTATATAGTGATGGTGGACCAGTCGTCACAATTAGAACAACATCATAATTTGGTATCATTATGGATGAGCATGCAGTTTTGCTAGCTGTTGTGTCCTCCTATCTTGATATGTGCTCCTACTCGTGCGCTACGTACCCCTCATCATACCTTCTTCACTCGACATCTTCCCCCTGTTTCCCAACCCTGCGCGTGCTCAGGTCATGTCGAGCAGGTGCAAAGGTAGGGAGCAGAGGGGAGGGGTCACTTGTTACTTCCCCCTCCACCCACACTGCTCCCGCACGTGCACACGTCCAGTTGCTGCGCGAGCAGCTCGTGCAGTCGCTCGGAGTGTCCCAAATGGTTGTCTTATATTACGGAGGCTACCAGAACATTGGATGGCACATCTGCACCAAACGCGGACACATCCCCTAGTGTCTAGCGGTCGTGTTCTGCTTCCACTAACTGTTCGAACCCGTGGAGAATTTTACGGACGGACATACATATGTACATACATACCTACTTAAATACATACTTACGTACATACAAATCGACACACAAAGTTACTGGTTTATGAAATCAAAGCATTCCAAGACTACCATACGTTTATTCAAAATCGGCTGAGGTTTCGGCGTCTTCGCCTTCCTCAGAGCCTGTAAGGCTGCATTCATTCTTTGCCGCAGCGTACGCCGGCGCTCGCTATATTTCTCGCGTCCGGCAGCGTCACCAACGTGCGCGGAGCGTTACGACTAAGCGTCACCAGCGTGCGCTAGCGTAACGCAAGCGTATTCTAGCATTGCGCTAGCGTAGCGCATGGTGGCGTAGCGGAGGCAAGGAAAGTATAGGCATCGATCTAGCGTTTCTAGCGTTTCACTAGCTTTTGCAGTGTTTCACTAGCGTTTGCAGCGGCGGGGAGTAGAGACTAAGGTAAGGGAGAGTAGGAGTGTAGTGAACAGTTTGATCAGGTTTGCCGTGAAGTTGCGACGTGTGTAGCCGTACCGCAACACTGACAATAAATTGGTTAAATTGCCTAATTATGTGGATACCTGTTCGAAGGGAATGTTTTTTTACATTGTCGCACCGGAATTGAATTGTACTGGGAAAATGTCAACTTTTACATGTGCCATATCTTTTTTCTGGGGCTAGTCTATTGGAGATTGTTCTATTTTTTGGGAACTTCTGAAAATTCGTATGAATGGTTTCTTGTCAATATACGCCTTACAAATGCTCATTCTAATGAAAAATCCTAAATGGTCCTACGCTCATCGAAATGATGAGGTGGTGATCGGTTCATGCTTTGCATTTATGCGTTGTGCAATTCAACCAATTTAGTGTTCGGTCTTAGTACTGCGATGTGCTACAAACGCCGCCATTTCACAGCACACCTAGTCAAACTGTATCCTACTCTCCCATAGTTTCTACTCCCCGCCGCTGCAAACGCTAGTGAATGGAATCTCTAGCGTAACGCTAGAATACGCTAACGTTACCCTAGCGCACATTGGTGGCATTGGCATACGCTAGACCGATATCTATCCTTTCCTTGCCACTGCCGCTGCCGAACGCTGGAAACGCTAGCGTGCGCTGGCATACGCTGCCGCAAAGTATGAATGCAGCCTAATCACGAAACATGTATGATCTGTCCCTTACGAAGGCTCAACAAGGTTGGAGACAAAATCAGACACTAGCAAAATCGATTTACAAGTAAACTGGTTCACTTTGGGTAGTGACCAGCTCGATTATACGTCGAAATGGACTCAACGACCACTTCATTCGCAAAAGTCGGCAAACGAGGCAAGGCCGCGAGTTATGGCAACGTGCTCCTCCCTGGTTTATTTTTGGGTCTTGATGTGATCCAAAATGCCTCTAACGTTTTGTGCGCCTGGAGAGACACAGATGCCCCGAACACGGCATTTCTATGACATGGAATTCGATGGGTTCACCACTGCGTACGGTTTAGCAATCTTCGCAACCCAACCAAGTGCTCTATTGCACGCTTGCGCAGGAGCGTACCTGTTTCTTCTACATTCCCATTATCGCAAAAGGCTTATCGAATAGATTATCCCTGATTTCATGCAGTCACCTTCTTTGCCGAAAGGGCAAATTACGCAGGCTGGGGTCTCGCAGAAGTAGTCGTAAAGCCGATTCAAGGGAGTAGACATTTCAAGTTGTTTTTAGGTATATCACTATAACATCCTCCCGCAATCCTCACTTGCGCAGATTTGCGTGAATTGCGCGGCTCCCTTTTCCATGAACGGAAAGCAGAATGGTATTTTGTCGGAGGATGTGATGTCTACAACTCGACGCTGTCGTAAAGACCCTCATGTTTTGGACCGTGCCCTGGATATCCGTTGAACAATGCAAAGTTATGAGCCATTTATGAGAGATACCTTGCTGGCAGTCCTAAACACACTGCTAACACTGCTTGCTTTGCTCTTATCAGGTGTGCCGAACAAGTATATCCTTTTGTTCGACTTGCGGTACCATTTCGTTCTGACCATGTTTACCATCAACGGGATCTGGATTTTGAGAAACGGAAGCTGGTTCTCTACGGGCTCTCCTCTAGTGAATTCGACTTTGATCGACTGCTCATTCAGAGGGGCGAAACATATGTCCATTTCCCCTTTAGTATGGCATACTACGAGGCAATCGTCAATGTAGCGGCCGATGTAGCTGCAACAGAGAAGCGTAGGGTGCAACAGAGAAGCGGAGGGTTTTTCGATACTGGACATGAAAGCTATGGCTGAAATGGGAGCAAGTCGTCACTTCATGGCCGAACCTCTCAACTATTTGTAATACTCGCTCGACTACTGAAGATGGAACACTCCACACACTCTGCCACAATCTTCATGATTTGCGAGATGGTGAAACCATCTGTTTCATCGTGTTTCATCGTTTATAACATCTGTATTTCAGCGTGATGCGCGGTAATGACTGTTGTTCCGCAGAAAGGTTCGAGCCTCACGCTTAGGAAAATTTCTCGTTGATACACCACCCATCCTCTGAAAGTGGGTGTTTCAAGGCTCTCCTCCCCTTTTACTTACACAATGCGAAGAGCGAATGGAATAATACCTTGATTTTTTCAAAAACGTAGTGTGGCTGGATCGGTTTTGGGTGCGTCGCGTGTAGGCACTGAAGCACGCTATTTGATATTTCCGTTTTGAGAGAACTAGGATCATATCCCTGCTCTTCACAAAGCAGTATGTTGTTTCGCACAGAAATATCCCAGGAAAAACTCAGCCTACCCTGTTTTCGGATGAACACGCATATCAGAACGGTCATACCCTAAGACTAAGCTGATCTTCACCAGCAGGCATCGAAATGAAGTATGGCAGAAGATCAGCGAGAGGCTTCATACATTAGTGTTACTATAGAACAGTACCTATGACAAAATGAGAAGAATCTATTCAATCTCCTCGTGTCAAAATGTTGATGTATTAGTTTAAGGAGAATCTGGCGAAGACTGTTATGTGACACCAGATCCGCTTTGTAGGACAACGTCTTGGAGCGAATGGTCGCCATGCAGCGCAAGCTGCGATGATGGCATACGCGTCCGCACTCGCCTTTTTTTCTATGCAGAGCACGAACAGGTAGTATTCATTGACAACATAGTATTCATTGACAACATCCTTGACATCCTTGATTCTGTTAGAAACCGATGTTAACAAAAGTAACGAAGCACCGGCTCTACTACAAGCGTATATACGGGTGGAGGTTCTAGCGTGGGGAGTCGAGCCATCTCTTCTATCCTTCTGAGGATCTGACTTAATCTTGAGCTGCCTAATAGTGGGTAGAAAGTAGGCACAATATCCTAAAAGGATCCGCTATGCGCTCGTTCGTGGTCGAGTGGCCTTTTGTAGGGAGCGAAGGATAGAAGAGCAATTTTCACTTTCCCTTTTTACGTGATACATAGTGTCCTGAAAAAGCAGAAGCGATAAGGGTAGGTGAAGCTGAACTGCTGAATTACTCCGGTACTGCCCCAACTAGTTTGCGACGATGCCAACTGTAGTAGAATAACAAGGAACATTCAAAGGGTCACAATTGTGTAAAATTCTGTAAAGGCATAAGGAGATAATCTGGTTCCTGTGTAAAATGGTCGCGGAGGTGCTATATAGTGGGTGAAAAGGCTAAAAAGGCTAAGAAAAACACTTAAGATTAGCAAAGAGCCATTGTCTACCCGACTCGGAAAGCGGAAGAGTTTACTTGAGATTGTTGCCAATAACCGCTATGGTAGATACGGCAACATATGCACCGGTCGGGCGTTTGCGGGCGTCCGGGTCGGTATGCTGCAGCTTGATAGGCGCTATAAGGGTATCTTGCTCGGGAGAGGCGCCACGCAGCTCTTGCTCAGGAGCGCCGAATTCTGTCTTAGTAGGCGTATTTATCACAGGTCTTGGAAATTCATCGCGCCCGTTGTCTCTGACAAGGGAGGTCGCTCAGGCCGTGGTGAGCTTTTTCAAAACGGTTTGTTGCATGTTGTAGGGGTCCATGCAAGGACCATAGCGATGGGGTTCATTTTTGCTAAACGGTACTGGGAACGTCAAAAAAAGGTCAAAAACACTTAGAAAAGAATGGGCTTTTAAACCACCTTATTCGCCTCTATTCTAGCTGTAGCGTTGATAGGGTATAGTATGTAGGGTATCCTTTGAGCAGGCATGAAAAAAAGCGCAAAATAAGGTCAAAATCCAAATGGTCTACTTGGCATGCGCGTGAGCTGCACTGGAGTTTTTCCCGCTCATCTGCGCGTATCTCTTCAACAGGTCCTGTGTCTCTCGCGTAGCAGTGGCGGATGGTGTGGTGGATAGTGTGACGGGCTCTCGGCCGGTGGGTTGCTGGATCGGATCCCCTTGCTGGTGCAATCTTTGCATTTTCACATAACTTGCTTTTTGTATTCCTGTATGCCCCATAATGTGTATGACCCCGATATACGCCATCTGAAGGCACATTCCATGCGCGGAACGATTCACAAATAGGCCTCACTCAATTATTACGCTCGCGAAAATACTATCAAAAAAACGCTTCATGAAACGTGGGTTACGGCGGTTATCCGATGCTCTGTTCATGAACACGACACTCATTTTTGAATATGACGCAATGTGTCGCTAATTTGGTGCAAAGGCTTTCTCGTACTACCATCATTGCCAGTCTGCGCGGCGGGGCTTTTTTAGCGCATAACTACCCCCAGATGGCCTCCGCGGCAAAAATTCGTGTCTGAACCGTGATCAGGACCATCAATTACCCCTACGTATAGAGTTACGCCGAGAAAATTTTCCCGAGCATTTTGTGTTATGTTGCCGGCCAACTCTCCAGCTAGTAACTATTAGCCCCCCCCAGGAGTCGTTATACAACAACATCGTTAAGAGGAAGCTTCTCATTTGCTAGTGCGCAGACGCAAGAATTGAAAACTACACAAAAAGGTGACACACATACACTGCACTCCTCTCATACCTTTGATATGAGAAACAAAAACCTTTCTCTGGGCAAGTGGTAACGAGCTCTTTGTCGAAAGCATAGACGGTAAAAGTTAAGAAAGATCCGGGATGCTCGTTTAGTGGCTCCGAAACTAGCACGATGTTCTATGAAGACCTATTGAAGTTGAGGAGCAAGAAATGAGAAATTTCTGGCGGTTCGTCTGCCAGAGAGGATACTTAACGGAGGGTTAGCCTGTCACTACCATCCAAACGGTCAGGTGTCCATGGCCACTAAAGAAACTCGAAGAAAATTTTTTTCGCTGAAACCTCTTATACAGGGTAATCAGGCCTGATCACGATTCTGACAATTATTTACGGGCCGACGTGATCTGGGGCTAGCGTGGCACTAAAGGTCACTGCGAGCGCGAAGGGATGCTGCATAAGCCCCTAAAGAAATTGCAGTGTACCTCACTGTATGCCAAGTGAGGCACTTGTATTTCGACCTTATTCAGTATTGTTTTTCATGTATAGTTGAGGAACACTTCATAAACTCTATGTATTCTTCTTTACAGCTGAAACAGATGCGAATGAGATGATAAAACTTGCGTATTTTGAGCGATTTGTTTTCATTCATTTTTTGGCACTCTCAATAGCGTTTAGAAAAATGAACCCCATCTGTGTGGTCCTTGTATGGACCCCTACAACATGCAACAAATCGTTTTGAAAAAGGCTCACCACGGCCTGGAACGACCTCCCTTGTGAGTAGTTTAGCAAAAAGCTCAATTGCAAAAATGTCGCCTCTGACAAACTTCAACCAATTATTCAATTAGCAACCTGATGTGACTGCTTTCGTAGCTGAAACGGCGATGCAGCTATAATAAAGTGACGAGCCTCTTTAATGGCCTTGCGCTATCGTGGACATTTTGATGCTCCGCCATCCTAAACGAAGAGCAGCCCGAATGTCTTTCATAATGTTTTCTCACGCCCTTGCGCATTATAACTTCCAAATGACGAGGGCATAGCTTGTTTCCACCAGCATTGTTCCTGCTTCCTCAAGCTGTAGAACTTCCGGGTCTATACACTATAACTACTGCAATGCCTTAAGAGAAATTTTCGTGAAACTATGTCTACCGAATTTGCTTAGTGCCCCGACTATGAACTTTATATGCGTTTTTGGCGCTGGCGTGGCGCAAAGGTGGGATACTCTTTCGAGGCTGAGCCAGGAAATCCCGTCAGGCTCAGTCTCAGCAGGGTGCAGATGGCAATTAGCGTGCTGTCCATAGCGCCGACGTCAGGAATGAATAATGTCAATAACCCCTTATGCAAGTTTTCATTGATTGTGATTGCCGAGAGCATCTTGGCGCCGGCGCCTGCAGAGCGGTTATGACGAAGCGGGTATGATATTCATGATATATTCATGTTCAGAAGGTTGAACTACTCGTAGGGAATGATGTTCAGGGAATTCGGTGATTAAGTATACTTTGACGCTGGCGCCTGTTGCAAGGGCGCCAGGCATTTCAGGCTAAGCAGATGTGATATTTGTGTTCGTGGGGTCGACTATCCCTGTAAGCGAATCGGCCAAATCTGTTCTCTAAAAAAAAAAACCGCTCACATAATGTTGGCATTGTTTCGTAAGATTGGAGTAGTAATAGTGGGATAGCGACAGTCTTGCCTCTCTTAGAAAGGACTGCATGAACCATACGCATATACCATATAATTATAGGGGGCTAAAAGGCACTTTGGCTGAGTCACATATCAGTAAGGTTTCCACAGCCCAGACAGAAGACCTGGATACGAGTACCAGGGCGGAAGATACCTCTATATGCTCCTGATAAGCATGTGCAGGCTCTCGCCCATTAGCTTCATGTACACGAATATGAAGCCATCTCCAATCGCAGCCTGACTGGAGAAATACTATGGATTCAGTCACCTCCAAACAGCTGCGAGTCTTATTATATGGAGTCGACAGCTACCTGAAGACGGGTACTCTTGATCTGTGAGACCTCTAACATCAAGCTTTTCCGACAACTTTGCTACGGTCCAGAACGCGGGTTGATAGTATGGACCGGAAGGTTCTGGAATGGGAAGACGGATATGTTCTTCGTGGACCCCGGACTAAAGTGAAAGCTCACGGTTGCATCGAAATCGAGGAGGATATTCTGCCTTCATTTCGTCGTCTGTACCATCTTGAAGACATCGTACTGCTACAGGATTGGGTGTCACCGCAAGAAATCAGGGGTAAGAAAAACTCTCGCCTACTTGGAATGGTAGGGCACTGAGTACCTGAAGAAGACGGAGTATGCAAGCGTGTCACTTGACTTAAACCGCGGATTACCGGTTCAAGGCGGAGCTCAACAGGGTGTTCTACAGTGGCGGAGAAATCAAACGATCTTGCTGAACCAGGTCGTGAGATCCACTCACGGTCGCGTGGCAGAGTCTCTCGATGGAGCTCGTCCAGAAGGTTGTGGGCAGTATCATGATAGGGTACAATGTGCTATTGAATATGGTGGTGGAAACGTCCATTCAGATTTTGATGAAGTGTAACTTTTATTTGACTAGCTGTAACAACATAACTAACTGTAACTTATAACAACAGAAGTTCCAGAAAAAAAGTGTCTTTTTTGCCCCCCCCCCTCTTTACATGTGTACATATATGAATTGCCATAAATGATAAGATCTTTAGCGATGCTCACACATTTCCCTGCAAGAGAAAGACTCTTGCATCTTGCAGTCGTGCCGACGTTTCATCGAGCAGAATTCTGAAGGTGAGTGTTTAAGCGTTTATGGTTTTTTCGGATAAGTGGTCTGACAGATACATCATCACTTAGCCTAGATTAACTGAAGAGTAACTTCAATCAATTTTCCGGAGTTTCTTCTCATGAACCGTTTGAAAGGTCGCTTTTGCGGGAAAACTAGGAGAGACTTAACGTAACAGCATTTACACGCCTTCCTTTACTAAGTGAAGCTGGCGCGGTATGGTCGCTAAAGAGCCGACGTGCTTCAAAGGCCATTCTGAGAGCTTTTTGCTAAATTACTCAGAGACAACGGGCGCGATGAATTTCCAAGACCTGTGATAAATGCGCCTACTAAGACAGAATTCGGCGCTCCTGAGCAAGAGCTGCGTGGCGCCTCTCCCGAGCAAGGTACCCTTATAGCGCCCTATCAAGCTGCAGCATACTGACCCGGACGCCCGCAAACGCCCGACCGGTGCATATGTTGCCGTATCTACCATAGCGGTTATTGGCCACAATCTCAAGTAAACTCTTCCGCTTTCCGAGTCGCGGTAGGACAATGGCTCTTTGCTAATCTTAAGTGTTTTTCTTAGCCTTTTTAGCCTTTTCACCCACTATATAGCACCTCCGTGACCATTTTACACAGGAACCAGATTATCTCCCTTATGCCTTTACAGAATTTTTACACACATTGTGACCCTTTGAACTGTTCCTTGTTTATTCTACTACAGTTGGCATCGTCGCAACTAGTTGGGGCAGTACCGGATACTCATCCTCTGCAGCGAGCACCTGTCTGCAACTACGGACTTCCTCACCTCCCACTACAAAAGAATCTGCCTTGCAGGTTATCGCGTGTCTTCAAAATTAACATCTCCTGCTCTCACTTTTACCTCCACAATTTTTGCTGGTTTTCAGGACTCACTAGGAGATACTGTAAACACCGTGTTGATGTACGTCTTCGACGGTGTGGTCATACTATATTTTATCGCTTTTCCTCTTACCACCGTTATCTATCATCCACATGTGCATTGCTTCCAAAGGTAGCGTTTGCAAAACTCCTAATATAAAAACAGGAACAGTAAATATAATATCCAGTCTAATAATGATATAGCCTACCAGTATCTCTTTTTCAAAGCGAAATTGACAGCCGAAGAACAAAAAGTGGTAGTTAAGCAATTGGCACCCAGCAAAGGAACAGACGAAAAAGTCAATGGCTGCTTTAAGCAATTTTGAGTCATTGAGCTTTCAGGTGTTAACTTTGGGACACTTGAAAAGCCCTTGACTCTATTATGTTGAGCACAGTTCAAACAGCGAAGAGTGTACAAGAAAATCAGACGGACGAAAACTGTGTGTGATTTTTCTAGCAATCAAATAAGCCTCCTCCCCGATGTGGGTTTCACAACGATGACGTGCACGGTAGCGGAAAGCAGCGGTACCCTCCTGTGTTGAATCCCGCACAGGGAAGGAAGGTAAGCCACATGAATCGGCTTACCTTCCATTCCACTGTACTCATTCCACTACTCACGGATAGTGTATCTATTCTGAGCGCTACGCCCATTCATGAGAGATTGATCGTCATTTACAACTGATTCGTGACTATAGGGCGTCGTACGTAGTAAACTGTAAATGCAGTCATTATTCCTGCACACGAGGGAGTGTGTGAGGCGGCGAGTATTGGAAAGCTGCCACGGCTGCCTTCTAACCAATTGACACCGTCCCCAGCTCGCAACGATTGGTGGAAATGGCTGCCCTCCAATCCACGTTCCGTCGTACGTTCTCTCGTTTGGAGGGACGATGACTGTAGCGTATCTTTGCTAGAGAAACAGCATGATCCTAGGCCTGCTAAACCTTTTTTTGAATTTCTACCCCAGATACCGCTTTGGCCATTTTGCAGTTCATTCGCTCACTGCCGAGGGGGAGGGGTATATAGCACATGTGAAATGAGAAAAATGCGAAAAGTCGACAACCGGGTAGTATCCCAATGCCGCGTACTTTTCTCAAAGGCAATCATTTCTTTCCTCTCCCTACAATAAGCACATACGACCTCCCTTCTCCCTTATGGCGTCCGTGAAACACGGGGAATTAACCGAAAAGTTTTTCTCATAAGCAGGCCAACTATCGCTCCACCCCCCCCCCAGCTGGTGTCCCCTGACATACGACGTGGCTTGGTAAAAAGAAGGCATCAACAATTTGCCGTGCATGGCACCTGACAACCCAGTGCCGTACGATTCCCGACGCTTCATGTCTTTCATTAGTATCTTGGTCGGAAAACACCTAAAGTTCAGGGGGGTCGGAGTAACTCGATTATAATGAAAAAAGAGATCATCTCTAACCCTTTCTTGGTCCACTTTTGTGAAAAAGTGCTCTCTTCAAGAGGAGTTCCTGAAGGCAGTGGTAAAGTCAACATTATTGCAATCATTTCACTTGATCATTCTCCTTAAAAGCTTATGTGTTCAACTCTAAACATTCCAGTCAACCAATTCGAGCTGCACCACTCCCTGCTTCGCTGATCAATGGAATTCGATCGCAGACGTCAACACTTGAGAGCAACCTGTCACAAGGAACTGCTCCCCCACCTCAACCCCCTACTTGTAATCCAGCAGTCGACGATCTTCCACCACTGGAACCAATACACTATTCAGAAAGCCCTCGTCGAACTACCAGGACAAGCACTATAGTCTGAGGGCAATTATCAAAGCTCTGAAGCACAGTTTGGGGTGCAACGTTCTGTAAAAGCGTTACAGTGTAGGGATTCTTTTTTGAGCCGTCCGGGATTCCGTGGCTCCGGGAGAGCTATGAGGCGGTGCGACCAGGTGATCCCTTCTGCTATCCAGGCAGAGCCTCCGAGCAGCCCAGGCAGCCAGAGATTTCGCTACCTATTCATGGAGCGCAGAGGAGCAGACTTGCTCGCGCCGTCGCATCACAAAACACCTGGATGGCTGATGGTTGATTTGTCGAATCCATCTTCCACATCCTGTTGCTACATTCGTACAGCGAATTTCTCAATGTTTCAACTATCATTGCATTTTCATGCTTATGAATCTATTTGGTGAGCACTTTACATCATGACGGAATACTTATCTACGGGTTAATATCAAATGTAATTAAATGTGTCATTATGTAAAGTTTACTGTGTGCCTCGTCGTCATTATCGTTGTGATATATCCAAAGAGCTGCTCATCGAAGTCTAACTGAATATTTACTTATGTGCACACTTTTCAACTAGATCTCAATACAATAAAGGTGAATAGTAGGTGTTTTCAAATGTTTCCGTTTTATCTCAAGCTATGCTTAAGAGCAGCTGAAGAGGAGAATTGAACAGAAATGTTGTGCTGCAGGGCAGTTATTGGGTACAAATGTATGGGTATGGTGATTGATCACTGCGCCATTGAAAAGAACTTGTGTGTGTTACCCAGATGGACACCGTTACACGCATTCTGGCCACTTCTTAACCGTTTGCTTCAATGTTTTGCACTCAGAACGAATTTGAACCCCCTCCCTCCAGCGACAAAGTACGACCCCCTCGCTGGGAATTCCTCAACAAACGATGCTATTTGGCAGCAAGGGGCCACAATGTATCAGAAAGTTGTGAGGTAGGGAAGGCTGCAATGTATGGGTATTGTAGTTGATCACTGCGCCATTAAAAGGACTTCAGGTGTGTGTTACCCAGATGGAAAAGAAAGTGCGGTAATGACCAATGCCAATCCGCATGTCAACACCAAAATCTACTTATTTATTTATTTACTATGCAAGCGAGGGTGAACTACACTATGTTCGGAACTGGATGGGTTGGACAACGGAAACATTCAAGTGAAAAAAAGTACAGAAAACGACAAATCCAGACAAATACACATTAGCAGAAAACTCTTCACACTTCAATATTCTAGAAATCCTCAATTCCTAGTAAAGCGAATAGGTCAACTCTCTTCAATTTCTTTTTGAACACGTTGATATTTGGCGCCTCTGTAGGACTGATGGTAGCTGCAGCCATCTGGCTCCACGGAAAAATAGTGAGTTAAAAATCTTAGATCGATGGCTATTGCTCAATTTCGGGCATTGTAGGGACAGCGAAGAGGAACGGCCCCTGCATGGCCTAAATACCCAGTGCTTCTGCTTCAATTTGCTCAACTCTCCTTTGAGTAAATTGAAGCGGAAGAAAATGTCATCAAACATCCTTCTATATCTTATAGTAATGACTCCAGGTGGAAAAGCTGTAAGCGCTCCTATAGCTAGGTAAATCGTGTGGATAGAACGGGCTGGGATGACTTCGGTACTTAGAATTCTGGTGAAAGTTTGTCGAACTTTTCAAACTTTTGCCTGAAGTTTTTTTTCAAGGACTCCATATCTGAGAACCGTATTCAGTTATGGGGATGACATATGCTTTATAGAGCTTTAGCAAAGTTAGAGAATCATTTATTCGAACATTTCTGAGTATTGCAAAAAGGGTTGTGAAGACCTTACGAGCAACAGCATCAACATGATGATGTGTGAAATCGAAATCAGAATTTACAAGAAAGCCGAGCTTCATTTGAAGTTCTAAGGGGAACACCATTGATTATGTGCGGTGCAACTCTAGCTGCTCCTATATGAAGTACACATGTCTTCGTGAAATTTACAGGTATTCCCCAAGCAGTAGCCCACTCCACCACGTTGCATATGGATCGGGTTAATGCTTGTTGCACGCAGTCATAATTATCATTATTATAAACACCATACACCTTCGTCAGCAAATGTTTTGGTCCTCACTAATGGAAGAGTGTTGAGGTAAGCGGGCAGATCAAAGGTAAACGCAAAAACAGTAGAGGGGACAACATACCAAACAAACCAAACCAACACAATTCGAAAGAATAAGTTTTTTTCTTCATTTCTTTGGGAAGTAGTCACTCTGGCAATTCCACAAAATCATAGCTTCACCTCATGCTTTCGCGCTACGCCTCATTTTTGTTGGCTGAACTGTCTCGTCATTGTGACTCCTCGTCTTTCCTAGGCTATGGCAAGAGGACATTCATTGTCGGACTTTGAAAAAGGACAGATAATCGCAAAGAAGTCTCAAGGATTGTCGACGTCAAATCGCACGGTATTTGGGCCGGTGTCATCGTGCGATCAATAATTTTGTCAGGCGACCTGCAGGTTATGGAACCTCGCGCCGCAGCAGGTAAGAGCTGGTGTCCTCCTTCGCTCTCTGATGGTAAAGAGCACCGTATATCAAGTGAGGCATCAAATTCTACAATGACGTGCCGGGAACTCAACTTTGAAGCACAACCTCTCAGAGGAAACTGTTCAGCGTGTCTTGAAGAAGTCCGAGTTTACTCTCAGGAGGAACTGAGAAGGCATCGTGAAAACCGAATCGACTTTGCTAGGAGATGTTGCTGAACTGATTGGAGTAAGGTTAGCTTATGGCAGCCGTGCTCTAATGCTTGTCTGTTCGATTTTATTTCCTCCAGGTCGTCTCTTCTGGTGAGAAAAAAATTCACCTACGGCGATCCAGACGGAAATCGGTCCTACAGGTACGGCCTTAGGAAAGATATGCGCCATTATTCCAGTCGGAACTTGAGTGGAGGAGGTGGTGTTATGGTCTGGACTGCCTTCACATCAACGAGACGTCTGAATTTGTGCTTCGTTTCGGGAAAATGAAGTCTCTCGATTATCTAAACCTCATGCGACGAAGTCTCCTTCCTTTCTAGCGTAGAAATCGGCAAGAAGACCTCGTTTTCATGCACGATTATGACCAGTTGATGCCAGTCGGAGCACTTGAGCGTGGTTCAGTCTTCATCAAAACACTCTTTTGCCCTGGCTAGCGAACAGCCCCGGCAACCCAGTCGAGAGTGTATGGGGCCTAATGGTATGTAAGTTTTTGCGAACAATACACGATTCCACAGCGTCCATGAGCTTGAGGAGTCATCAATGATGCATTTCAGCATGTCGACCGAAAACTGATTTAAAACCTCTATTCAAGTATAGACAACCACATTATTTTTACAACTTAATCGGAGGAACGGAGTTCCAGTAGATTAATCGATCAACAATTTACTCAGTTTTTTGTATACTTGTAGACATTTTGTGGAAGTGTCAGTTTTCAAAAAAAAATTGAAGAAAAAAAGATATTCTTTCAAGTTGGTTTTTGGTGTTGACATGGGAATAGGCCCTGGTACTTACCACAGTTCCTACTTAGAGGCATTTTCGAAAAGGGGATTTAGTAAGATTCACGGGTGAAATTTATGTTGCAGCCCTCCTTACCCGGCTACTGTTCAAGCGTCAAAATGTAAGTCATCTCTTTTCTTATCAATTTCTTCCGATTTTCTCCCTCACAGTTTGCAATGGTAAAGCTGTTTGAAACATCACCGGGTGATTTCGTGCAATTCATAATGAAATTTACTTGCGAACTGACTACTGCCCGTATCTTACACCTTGTATCTGTAACTGGCTTCAGTTTTTCATGGAGCTTTGGTTGCTCTGGAATGCTAGTACAGCTAAGGAATATCAGCACCAAATTTCCAAGGTGAGATAGACAAAAGCCTTATGCCTGTCATTATTGGCATGTACCTCATCCCTGAACAACTCTGTGCCTCAAGCAACTGATTATAATCACTAGCGACTATAAGCGTCTCGAAGGACTAGGAAAGTGTGCAGATAGATTTAGCGCCCACCACCAACCACCAGCGTCCGCCAGCGATCAGGACCACGGTGCTGTATAGTAGTACAGTGCGGCTGCACATGCCACAATTTCCCGACGCCTAATCTAGCTGTCTGCTCCCTCCTACTTTTCCATACTCTCTACCCGTGGTCGCCGGCAGACGCTCAAACGATATCCACACTTTCAATTCCTCGAGACACTTTCAGTCGCTGGCGTCGTCGACGCTGGTGCACGCTAATAGGCGCTGCCATTCCCTCAGTCGATATCTATTCTTTTCTGGTCGTTGACGAACGCTCGAAATGCTGATGGTCGCTGGTGAACGCTGCCGTCGTTTACGAACGCAGCCTTAAAGGCACCGCCCGCGCTCATTTGATGTTCCTACGCCCTCCTTAGATATCGTAGCTTTGTCGACAAGGGTAGAGGATGTACTAATTTCCAACACAAAAATACGAGAGGATGGCTCCACCCGCTCGTGGAGAGGGTGCCGTTCCGCCCACTCGCTGCCACAACCGCTTTGGCTTAGTTGTCCTTCAAAGGCTGGACCCGCATTCAAGAATAATGAGTTACGGAGCTCATATAATACGTAATCCAGTAGTGAAGAAAAGAAGCAGAAAATTTATGGAAAATGCCCTATATAGGACCCCATGCTGGCTAGGTGGGCGGGGCGGCCGACTCTTCACGAGCTATCCTCTCGCCTCTTCGAGTACAAAAGTAGCACACGCTGCATCCTCGTAAGGAGAGCAATGATATCCAGAGAGGGCGCGGGAACATCGAATAAATGTGGGAGCTGCCTTTAACCTTTTTCAGAAAACAGGATTTGATATTCGTGCTCTGGGAGGTAAAATGACCCTGGGGACGGTTCTAGCAGAATCTGAGATTTTTATTCAACTCCCGAAGAGCGGATTGCTTTGGCCAGCTAAAGAGCAGCTACCACTGATACCAGCTCCAGCCATCGCTAATAACTATTCTCCCAGCTATAGACTCTTTAGTCATGCTTTCCGAGGAAAACAAAATCCGGGTTGCATGTTTCATCATTCTTACCGGTAGCGGAAGAACTTCACCTACGAATAGTTGTCACAGGTTTTCTTACTGGTATGTACAGGCAAACGGGGATGTTGGGAGCTTTGTTGGACATGTACATGAAAAAGCATAAAACGCATTCACACAGAAATCGATCCTGCGAACTCTTCCCCGTAACAACCGTTCGCTACCAGTTGCGTCCCAATGCAACTTCACATTATCTCTCCTCATTTATGCAGAGTGACGACGCTTCTGCGCTCCCATGGGAACGTGTAGAACATCTAGCGAGGAAAAAACCCTCCACAACTCCATTCCGCATTCGTTTATCCAAGTTTGAAGTAAGCTTTGGGCTCAGCATCCCTTCGAGATGCGCACTTCAGAGCACATCACATTGCAAGGTGGTCGGACTGAGCTGACCACCTTGTCTGGTCAGGGATATCCCCATTACTCTGATGGCATGTTGAGCAATCCCTCCCGCCGTGTTCGCGGGCCTACACTCCTTATCACTGAGACGGAGTAGGCGTGGCTTTTGAGCATGGCATATGATTACTCTATAGCTTTACACGCAAGAAGATCCTTGACAATCCTGAAAGATACCACCTCCTCCCCTCCTAGCGACCCCTCCCCATCAGATGAACCTTTTCCTGATCACGTGTCGCAGTCAGTGAAAGCAGTGAGAAATTTTTATAACGCACTGTACCACTCCTCCTTCGGCCCACCCACTCCACCATCAGGCCAAATAAATCTGCAGGTCCACAATAATGAAGCAAATGGCAATGAAGAGAAGCGAAGCACGTTCAGCTGCTGGTTCCGATGGCATTCAATCCCCTTCTCTTCGTGCTCTTTCACAAATACTCGCCTTACCCATAACACATTTTTTCAACATGATAAGGACAAAGGTTGTGCCTGCAATTTTGCATTCGCTCACACCATTCTACTCTACAAAGCTGGAGACCCATCTAACATCGCTAATTACAGGCCAATATCGCTGCTGTCGACGCTGTATAATAGGTGCTGACAAGAATATTTACAGACCGTTTGACAGCCACAATTGAGGAAAAGTCAATTCTACCACCGGAGCAGGCTGGTTTCCGCAAGCACTTCTCGAACATAGATCATTATTCACACTATTAATATGATTACGAGAAATGTCACGAGTTCAATATAGAGGCTATGTGCCGTTTTCGTCGATTTTAAGAAGGCCTTCGATAGCGTGGAAGCTTCCAATGATATGGAAGAGCGTTGAAGTATTTTGGTGTGTAGGAAACTTGAATAATGGCCATACACCAGCTGTATGCACACAGTACCGCTGGCGTCAGAATAGCGAACCAACACTAGCAGAGTTCAATCTGCAGGCGGGTGTAAGCAAGGATACTCAATGTCTTCATTCCTTCACATTAGTTCTCCAGTACGCGCTGAATCCTGATAGATTGCAGGGCAAAGGATCTGAAACTAGGGGAAGCGAAATACCTCTCGCACCGTAGCTTATGCTGATGATATTGCCTTCCTTAGCTCATAGTTGTGAGGATATTGGATAGATGGCAAAAATGTGGCGATGCTGCGGAGAAATGGGAACTCACTATTAATTTTATGAGAGAAATGGATGAGATTGAAGTAAAGCCGATCTAGGAGATATCGACGGTCCCTTTATACGTACGAAACTGAAAAATCGAACGAGTGAACATTTCGTGTATCTCGGATCAAGAGGATAACGTTCCCGGCGAAATCCTAAGGATGTGATCCATAGTCGTATTCAAGCAGCTCGTACCTCATTACTTCAAGAACGAACTGTTCCTTCGACAACTTCGAGTGGAATGAGTTTTAAAGAAAACTTATAATATGTGTATCTACCACAGTGTTTATATGGTTTGCGAAACATGGGTATGGACAAAGGAAGTGGTGATGTGCCTCAGAACAGCCAAAGACGTTAGAAAGAGCCATAATTTGAGCTAGGCTTCGGAAAAATCTCATCAAAATCCTAACGCAGGAGGACATCGCTGAAAGATTGGGTGGTTTCGGCACTACAAAGAAATGGTCTACGCTGGCGCGTCTCTCAAGAAGATCCCCTCAAGACTCCTGGCCTCGAGTGGCAACTGACTGGATACCACAAGAAAAAAGAGGTCTCGGACGTCCCAGACGACTTCGCTCGTTATACTGGAGCAAGGACCAGAGACATGACTAGAAGATGGACGACATTATTCACCGCTGCCGGTTCCTCGAGAACGCTATTAGCCTGTGAGGTATGAGTTTTTCCATTGTAGCGAGTTGTTGTAGACTAAGGCTAGGTGATTTTCCACATTATTCTCAGTTTGATTATGTATGAAGCAACGAAGGACTTGGTTTCCACGCTACGAAAGACGCAAGATCGCTTCGCGGCTGACAAGTGCAGTCCTGCTCGCTGCGAATCATTGAGCTTATCAGGAGCGATGGCGACAGACCCGTTCTCCACCAGTCCTAGGAGCAGCAATTGACAAGACTGCATCACGCAGTCCGCATCAGTCGTGTTCCATCAGCCGTTGTCCTTGATGGTTTCAACAGCTGTGCAGAACGAGCTGGTGGCACAATAAACCCATCCCTTCTGACGCGGTCCATCCGCAGCTAGCAGAACTGGTTTCGCTTTGAATTCACCACACAAAAAACTAGATTAACTACTTCTAAAACAAAATTTACCATTCTCGTAACTAAATTCACCACATTTCAGAGCAAATACACCATTTTTCAATGAAGTTTACTACACTTCTCAGAGCGTACAATTAATAAGCAGACACCACCGTTCCGATGACCGCGCCTGCGGTCATGAAGCTTCGAACTTCATTTTATATTTTTACCCTTTGCTTTTCACATGCACGCCTTGACCGGAAAGGATTGTACATCAACACATGGCGGACTCCGCAGACTTTTCAAAGAGTTTCTTCCAAATTTCGAATTTTTATAATTTTTCAAATTTCTCGATTTCACCTCCACTCTTCACAGAATGAAATCACTCATAGAAGCGCATTTATGCACTGGCATCAAGCTCCCCCCCCCCCCTCTGCCGCTCCGCCCCTTCCGCTTCGCCCACTTTTCATCTTTTTGTGAAATCTCCTTCTCGAACGAAGCAGAACGAAAAATTGGGCAAATTTCGTTCCGAGTGACGAGCGAGGTATTTACATGCCAGTTCAGGCTCTAAACTGCCGATTGGCATCATTCGTCAAAAAAAGGCGTGGTCTGTGCGAAGTGGGCGGAGCCGGCCACCGGGGACGCGGCTTCATGTAGCAGTACAAAAATGCGGAAATTTTTAGGAAAGATGAAAATTTAGGGGAAAGATAGAAAGTGGACGTGATCCAAAGGGACAGAGCCTAATGTGTTTGTAGCAGTACAAAAATGCTGAAATTTTTAGGAAAGATGAAAATTTAGGGGAAAGATAGAAAGTGGACGTGATCCAAAGGGACAGAGCCTAATGTGTTTGTAGACGAATGGGTGTGCGTCTTTGAGTGCCTTCTTTCTGTGGAAAGTGGATGTGAAATGAACTAAGTTTAAAAAGGTTATGAAACTTCGAAATTTGCAACAAACCCTTCAAAAGTGGGCGAAGTCGGACATTATTTAATGTCCTGTGCTTTTCAGTCAGTGTGTGCATGTTAAACAGCAACAGGCAAAAAAGTCTTGGAAGCAGAATTATAGCATAAAACTTGAAGCTTTATGACCGCGCTGGCAGGTAGGCGTGGCCGTCGGAGGGGGGTTCGCGGTGGTGTCTAGCGTGATGTGATTCATTAATTTACCTTTCACCAGCTACAATAATTGGCCTTCGGTTTTAATGTGCGGAGAACACTAATGCACTTAAAAGTTACGATGCATTATTAAAGAGGCCTGTAGACATCTCTTTTCCCAGATTTTCAGGAGCGGACCTTTTGGCCTCACTGGATACCTCTAAGAATCTCAGGTACCTCAACACAACTGGATGCGGCTCTTCTATCGGGCTGGAGCGTAAGGAAGGACGGTTTTCTCGTTCATAAATCTCGCTCTAAAATTGAAAGATTTTGCCGTTGAGTTTTGCAATGTGTTGCAAACTCCTTGCACCATAGGAGCATCTTTCTAGGTTTGTAAAAATATTAAGCTCTAATCAAAGACTGAATCCAGGTCACAGGTCCATCTGTTAAGATGTAGCCAAGGCCAAGACTCCTAAAAACGTGACGCTTCAAGCAAGTCAAAAATTTCAGTTTTGACCACAAAGACAAGCATCGAACCTAATGCCCTACTGCGTCCAACTGAGAACTTACTGAACCCTAGATTACGGAAAATGCCAAAGAATTCATAAATGATAGATGTCGTGGAAAGCTTTCACGTCCTCATTAGCACCACCGTCACTATATGTGGGACAGATTCAAAACTCGGTAGATGGTTCTGCAGGCAGTCGATCTCAAAGAGGACCCCCCCCCCGGTGTCATGCACCCTTACAAGGTCCAACCTCCTGAAAATTTTGAACCAGTTTCGAGTCGTCCTAGAACGCACCCTTTCTCGTTTATACACATCACACATGCTTTGAACTTTTCCTGCATTTGAGAGCCTAGAAAAACCAAAAAGTTGCCTAAAACTCACATTTGCGTCGACCCGACACTCCATTCCTATTAAATAAAAATCGCCAAAAATCCAAAAAGTAGGATAGAAACCGTATACCCTTAAGGGTAGAAAACTGTCTATCATCTGTCTAATGGCACGGGGCACTTTCAAAAACAATTCGCACTTTTTCACATAAAAGTTTGTGTAAAAAAAAGCCACTACTTATGAGTCAACCCAATATTTAGTTTCTATCATTTAAAAATTCCACAACTTCCAACTATTATAATCATATGACCGTCTTAATATGAATCAGGAATTCTACCGTATGCAATCTTCGCCACAACAGCAACAACAATTGAATCAATATTTATTCAGAAAATTAATGATGCCAGGGAAAGAAGCACTTGGTCGCTCTTAGGATCGTCCCAGGTCGTTTATCATCAGGAAACAGCCGCGCTGTGAGAACAGAAGCGGCACTAGCATCCGGCTCTCTTACCTGACCTCTCTTATCCGAAAGCGAGCGAAAGCAACTTTATCGTCCGGTTGCCATTCCATACCAATTTCCTCTCCACAGACACTGTTTCTCTTTTATGATCCTACTTTTTATACTTACTACTAATTCATTGTAAGCATATTTATGCCAATTGAACATTTTACACGCTCCGGAATATTTTCCTTTCAGTGTAATCGCGTGCATCGGAGCAGGGTATCCTTCCGGCAGCATGAAGGTGCTCGCATTTCTGCTCACTATACTGCTCACTTACGCTAAAGACTGCTCAATCAAACCGTATGAAGCGAAAGGACCCAAGCGTCCTGGAAACCACGGCTACGTTATAGAGCTCAGAGCTGCCACTGATGGGAACAGCACCAGCGAAGGATTCATACCAGGAGAAACATACAAAGGTTCGTTATGCAGCGTTAATTTTCAATACTTTTCTCGGATCTACAAATATTTTATAGATTGGAGTTTGCTCACTACAAGGTTTATCAGTCACGTATTGCATCCGTTCCATTTCTGACAAAGTTGGGTTGAGCTCGATAAAGGCAAGCGGCAGAAAATCGACAAGTCATACAGGGTCGGCAAGCCTAGTACGAAAGAACATCGTGCCGTTTGGCAGACGCTGTTTATTGCCTTTTCCAGCCAAGGATGCCGTATAGGGTCCAAACCAGGTGCAGCAAAGCGACCCAGATACCCATTGCAACCGTCGTCATATCGACGCTGGTAATCTTGTCGCTTCATTTATGAAGTGCAACTGTTATGAAGCGTTGCTGCACGTATATATGAGTACATACGAGCAATCATATCTAACAAAGTGTTGTCGAGCAAAACTCGTACAAAAATGCTCCGCAATTCCGTGCAGAGCAGGGGGTTTTCGCGGGTTTTTTGTTTTCGTCATTTTCTCACTATATTTCACCCCTATTTTTGAGCAAGTACCAGATTATCGGGCCTTATGCCTTCAAACCATTCAACAATAAGCTTTTTCTGAATGGGTGCTAACTTGCAATCTCAATTTCGTCACTTGTTTCCGCACCCAGGCTCACCAAGGGTCACTTACATCTCCAAGTGATAGGGGACCAGATCATGAAGAAATGGGAAAAAACTTAGGCTCATAATTACATTGGAGGAATTCCAGTTTTGGCAGTTTTCAGCCTGCACTTTTTTGCGACAATGGCAAGAATAGGAGCATAGGAAGAAGCAAGACACCTAATTTCATTGCTTATTCATCACAAAATTGAAAATGTTTCGGCATTCACTCACAATGCGCTTTTTAAGGCAACAGAGCGCAAAGCTAATGTTTTTGGCATGGATCAATCCCGAGTGAGACGCGGCAGGCTCCCCATTTCTTTTCAGAATCATGGTTGCATCTCGAATGCATCGAAGCCTATACAGTGGGGCTCTCGGGGCTTCCCGTTACGCGAATCAGTGTTCCATCCTCCACGACGACTGTGACACAAAAATCAGCTCTCAAGAGAGGAGAGCCCGGTTGGTCTGGGCGTGATCCTTGATTTGGCTCCTGAATCGCCCCCTTGGTAACCGACACCATTTGCCACTGGATCACCTGCCAGACCTTAACAGTTCGAAGAGGAAAGAGATAAACGATTATTCGTAGGATTCAATGTACTGTCACTACGTTTTTTCAAAGTACTTCCCATTCAGTGGGCTATCACGCGTTTTTGGGACACGGCTTCACTACACCATCTGTAGCGTAGGTGGCATAAACGATATATACTCATCACTCTAGCCTCGAGTAGTTTTTGGCTGCCTCGTGCTCAACAAGAACGTAATCGATCGATAACGTCTGCTACGCATTGCGTCATTGACAGGTGTGTTTTAACAAGTCCGGACCGACGCCTTCCGCGGCGCTCACGTGCGACCGCGGGCCTTTTTCCACGTAAGGTTGGCGTGACACACCATGTGTGTCACGCGGGCACACGAGGCACGTTCACTCGCGATTTTTCGGAATTGATTACTCCACTTTGAAAATTCGTACTTGGGGGTTATTTCACGACCCATTCACCATTTGACCTTCATTTTTGACGCCGTCGCCATCTGGCGCCACGATCGTTTGCACTGAAACTGATGTAACTTCGCATATGGGGGCCTCAAGTATCGCGACCACGTAGTGGCGCTCATTTTTGACGCCGGCACCATTGAGGTGCAATTCCTCTGGTCCAAAAAGGTACATCGATTTCGATGAAAAGGGTTTTTGACATAGGACCAAACCAGCGTCTATTCGCGCCAAATTCGCTTCCGCTGAACATAAATGTAACCGATAATTAAAAACCTTTGTGATCTCTAGAAGCATTGCTATATCGCTCTTTGGCGAAAAATGTCACAGTGTTAAACTGGCGCTTTATGGCGCCACGTGGCGCCGCGTCAAAAACGAATATTATATTTGTGATAAAGACTCTTAATTACCCACCAAACACATATTTATACAGAATTTGGTGAAAAGCCATGGCGTCAAACTGGCGCCGATGCCATGAAAGTGTGTCATAGTCGCGACGAGGACAGCGACGGCCTATGAACATCACTCTACAGGAATCGCTCTGTGTGCATTTCAAGAGCATGATGGGATTGTATTTATGAATGGGCTTCACTTTACAATACTATTTCACAATTAAACTTTCGGACCTATTTCTGGCTACAGAGATATATAAACACAAAGGAGCTTCGCAAAATCCAGAGGAATTTTAGCTTCTCAAGACAGTGACAAATGTGTGTCACGCGGCGACAGAAAGCAAAGCGTGTGACACACCATGTGCGCCACGCGGTCCGGATGTATTAAGGTCCGTCATCTATGAAAATGTGTACCAGCCATAAGAGCTAAAACGATCTGCTCGGGCATGTCTTTCGATCCCCTCCCCAAGTAGTAGGCGTCCAGCGTGGTGGATATCAACTGAGCGTTCCCAAAGAGCTGGAGCTTTGTCGTGCCTACGTTCGGATTTCTGGATATACTAGGTACCAACTGGCAGTGTCAAAAGGACTGAGGGTTTGATTTGCTTGTGTATCCACAGATTCGATCTAAAAACATGTGAGTAGAAGTACAGAGTTATTCGCTGCAGATTACGAGGCGTTTCACACAGGCTGGGTTTGGCGCGCTGCTATCCCGTCTGCGCCAGCTGCTGAAGCGAATAAGCGACGTCAATTGGCGGAAAGCAACTGCTATGAAGAGATGGCACAGTATTTGTCGCCTGGAAGAAAAAAATAAACGGCGGGTGCCGCGTAAAACGCATCCACCTGTCACGCCCCATCATTCGCAGTGAACAACACTGCAATGTCTGGCCTCACTGCAACCTCTAGTATGGCTAGGAATAGAGAAAGAAAATGACCTAACAAAGCAATAGCTGTTGTTAATGCTGTGTTTGCCTGCTTAACCAGTAAGAAAACACCAACGCTTCCGTGCAGTGTCACCACAAAAGGTCTATTGTGCCCTTTGGCAGGCGGTGCGTGGCTCTCTTTCCACCCAAGGACCTATAGCGTCTGAGCAAGAAGCAACATGCCAACCCATCCGCTCATCCAACCACCCGCCCACAAATGACCGCAGAGCCACCTCGATTTTGATAGTTTTATCGCTTTGATTAGTGATATGAACTGCTACTGCACAGACATATCATAGGATAGTGTACCTGTATCTATCAAAGAGTTGTTGGCACGATGCCAACGGGAAGTTTGTTCGAAAATGCTCGTCCAAGATGTCATGCAGAGATGTTTTTTCCGCAGGCTTTCGGCCATTTGATTTCGCTTTCTCGTAACTTTCCCGCGGTATAGCATCTGCTACTATTTTTTAGCAAGTGCTGAATTATCGCGCCTTATACCTTGAAGCAGGCGAAGGTGGTGTAGTGACAAGTGGCGCGCTTACCACTCGCGCGGTCCCGGGTTTGAATCCCAGGTCGACTCCCGCCCAGGCCAACCAAGCTTTCTACCCCCTAGGACGGTAAATTGGTACCAGATTCGTCTGGGAGGATAAAACACTGACTTGTACATCGGCTGGCCCTCGCAAGTCATTGTATAGGCCACATCGCATTCAATAAGCGATTCTTAATGGAAGTAGAATGCGTGCCGCATCCCGAAGGAATTGATTAACGGGGAAGACTTTGTCCTTTTATCCTTCTTATGCCTTTGAGCAACTATACAAATGTCCTCTAAGCATTCGTCAGAGTTTTACCATTAAACAACTACCTGTTCTTACCGTTCACTTGCAGTTTCAATTCGAGGTTGGCGAACAAAGTTTATTGTGCGTACGTTCCGCGGTTTCGTTCTCAGTGCTTTATTCGAGGACGGAAAACCTGCTGGAAAATTCGAGGTACTATTTCCAACTATTTTCTTGTCATCTTTCCATGAACATCTGCGAATTTATCGTTACAAGCACGTAGTTGATGCATGTTCACGTGCGAGCTTTCCTGTCACGTTGATAGAGCTGAAAGTACAATTTTTTGGAGTGTAGCTATTCGCTTTTGCCTGACCTTGAACGAATTGAGTTCACATACATTTTTCTCAAAACTTGTTTCAATAAAATAAATGGTACGGATATTTTCCATTTTCTTTTTCTTTTATTGATAATCAAATGTTACCCTTTTCTCCTGTCAAACAATTTTACAATTGAGGTATTACAACTCTCTTTCTATCTGGCCTTGGAAAGGTTTTTTAGAGTAGAGCTAGCTCAGAGTCAGAGTAGCTGTCTGACAATGAAGGGTGGATTTAGGTTAAAGGCAGTTAGCACGATGGTTTCCTTCCTAGCCTAAAATGCTAGTAGGGCGCTGTATAGTGGGGAAATGGCGAAAGAACGGAGTGAAACGGTCAAAATCCTGCGAAGAAAAAGCTTCCGTTCTTGTAAATCGATTTCGGACGAGTTCCCCGTAGGCATCTTACCAATCACCGCTACCGAAGATACGGCTGCATATGTGTATACTCGTAATCCCTGAGATCGTGTAGGCGTGGCCACATGCTTCAGCTTAACCTGAAGGTGTCTACGCTTCTTGTGACATATTTTCATCTTGACACAATTGCTGTCGTGTCTTTGTCTAACTCAAAACAAGATGGCAGTTGTCCTAGACTGGAATATCACACGGTGACTAACCGTGCCAGGCCCAAATGCCACGCCTATTGTGGCTCAGGGATAAAGAGTGTACCCATGTATGCATGCAGCATCACGGCCGCTTCATACCAATCCCTTTGCTTCATAATTTGCTTAGCAAATGAATTGATACGAGCGTCAGCAACGGTCGTCGATTTGTGGCGGGTGTTTGGGACGTAAAGTTGTGGCTTGATAGAGCCCTCATAAGGGCACCTACCACGGGGAAACCGCTATGCAGCGCTTGCCCAGGGTCGCGGAATTCTATCCTGCCAGGAGTATGCATCCTAGTTGTCTTGGGGAATTTATCGTGCCAACTGCCTTTAAGGCAGAGCCTTGGAGAAGGAGTGATTCCCTTCAGGCACGGCTCAGCCCTGACAGAGCGCAGATGATCCTAGTCCTAGATCAACGCCAGCGCCGGAAATGATTGTGCTTTTTATAATAAGGATGTCAAACAACCTCCCTGTAAAAGTTTTTAGCTGATTTAGTGATCTAGGGTATCTTGGCTCAACCCTAAAAAGCCTGGTGCCTGTGGGGCAGGCACCAGGCTCTTCAGGGTTGAGCGGATGTAGTATTCGTTTCAGTGGGTAGAACTACCCCGGGGTCAAGTTTTCAGGTATAGAGGTTGAAAATGTGGCGCCGGGAGGATAGTGTGGCCTGCGACGAACACCTTTACCGGTTTCACAGCGAAAAAAAGTGTAAGGGAGGGGCGCTTGAACGCGAAATACGTTCAGTGACGCCTCCATTTTTCCAGTGATTCCGCCTCCAGACTCCGTCTCCCAGTGAAAAGCGAGGCTGCAAGACAAAAAAAAGCATGAAAATCGTCAATTGTACGGTCGTAGAGCTCTTATCACAGAATCAGCTGTGCGGGTGAAGGCGTATTGCTGGAGATGGATTTAGTTGGGCGCGTACGAGTTGGGATCGAGGGGTTCTATTTAGGACATTTGGTATGTCTTTTCTGCTTTTTCTACACTATGAGTCACTCTGAGCCTTGTCGGTGATATGCAGAGTCCGGATTCACTATCTGCGATGGCAAATGATCGCGGTCTTTGCCTTTAGATGGTGCCGACACCCTTTCGCTCCTCTGCTCGTGATATGCCGCCTTGCCGCGGTCAGCAGCTCTCTTCTCTCTCTCCTGCTGATGGACTTGATTTTGCCTTGTATCATTTCCGGTTTCCCATTATATTACTGCCCACGTAGATTTTGATGGGCGTCTGGCACGTCTATGGAAGCTTGTGTTCCTAGAGCAAATTTCGCACGAGGCTCACTTAAAGATGACTTTGTGTCACTAGGTTCATTTTAACTCCGCGTTTCTCGTAGGTTTTTTCATTGTTGAACAGTATTTAGCACGTATGACGCGAAGATAAGATTAGTGAGCCAAAGGCGGCAAAAGTGTGGCTTTGCTGGCACCAGTCCAGAAACACGTAGGGAGCCAGGACCCCGTAATTAGGGTGCTCTCGGTAACTTTGTTTTGCTTTTCTTTGCTGTTGATTGGCATAGCAAGTATGTGCCGTGACTGAAGAACACTGCCCTCAATAGTCAATCACTGGGTTTGTCTTTAAAGGCAGGTGGCATGATTTGGTGCTTGGCCTGAAATGCTAGTAAGGAGCCATATAGTGGGGAACTGGCGAAAGAACGGAGTGAACAGTCGAAATCTTGCGAAGAAAGAGCCTCCGTCGCGCTGCGCGTGGCGCGGCTCACCCGCCCCACCGGTCTGCAATGAAGAGGACTGTACGGCTGCAATGTGTACTCATATATCCATGCGGCATCACGGCCGCTTCATACCAATCTTCTCTTGATAGTTTGCTGAGCAAGTAAATCGACTAGAGCGTCAGGAAC
>MU939734.1:0-21432 GCA_036418165.1 Cooperia oncophora
TAACTGTATTGTAGATCAGTGCTGGGAACAATACTGAGACCTGGGTTCAATCGCCCCATTCGCCCGTCATAAAGCCATGCGATTACAACTGTTCTATTCAGTTGAGAGTACTCTCCAACGGCAGACGCTACAATGTTTTGTCATTTGCCGAAATTGGCAACAGCAATTTACCCACACTTATTGAAAAATCGAAGGTACCAGAGGTCCAAAGGCCCTCGGGGCACTGGGAGCGGGTCATTGGTGAAGGAGGGATTTACTCATCCTAAAGCTAAAATATCACTTTTCTATCTATTCTCCTCTTTGTTTTATTCAAGAATTTTCATTTCTTTCACACCGTTACCTACACTTTCCTTTTTCCAGCATTCTCACAATTCCGCTCCTTCCGATCGATAAGCATACTTTCTCTACCTGAACCTGAAATCGGCAAATACGCGATTTCAAGGCACCATGAGTGAACGCGGCCTCCGCACCCCTTTGTCTTTCACACGAATGCCTAGTACCGACGGTTAACGGATAAGTTCCGAACACACCCTAAGCCTACCCGGCGCTACTTATTTCAGGGGGACGATAGGCAGCAGAGCGTCGACGTCCCTACCCTTGCCCAAGGCTCAGCTTTAGCGAAACCTGGACAACTAGAGCCAACATGGCATGAGCGGAGCAAAGGTAGCTACACCGCCCCTGATCCTTCTCTGGTACGTGAGCTACATTACTGCCGCCTCCTTTTCTGCACTCTACCCAAAAGGCCGCTATACTGCGACAGCTGATCAGATCGTGTCTGGAGAACATGTCTCCTTCCACAAAGAGCACATCAAACTAACCAACAACAACTAAAAGACTGAAAATACGATAAGTAGTTCAAATGAAAGGTAAACGAACTTCGATCGAAGACGACTCTGAACCCAAATAAGATCTTAAAGCAGTACACTGTTCCACCGTTAGATTACATAAAGCACCATATTCAGCTAATATTGTAAGTACAGCATAGCATTCTAAGCACGCCTCATTCGAACAGCAGTAGGACACCTGAAAGTAACACGAGCTATGACGAACGTCTGTTCCCAATGAAATATCAGACTAGAATGCAAAAAAACCATTAATAAACTCACAATCGGGGAAGGAAGTGCTGCATCACTTATGAGGTCAATAACAGTATCTTGAATGTCGAACTCCCTTTTCCGGCGTTTCGATTCGGATGATTCTAGCTCATTCTCTTCCTTTTCATCCATGCTCTAGGGAACCACATTTTGCAGAAAAAGGAGGAAAAAATAGAACCAAAGCATTTATATCGCACAATAAACGAACTTTTCAACGAGAAGTAAGAAGAATTTATTACTTTTCATCAAGAACTTACATTTTTACAATAGTAACAAATTAGAACGTTATAACAAAGTCATTATGTCTACCTAGCCTATACGTATCTCTCTTAAACAATTTAATCAGCTTTTCTTGGCTTTTCTGCTGCTCTTGGACGATTTTGCACAAATCCTGCAGGTCCTCCCCTGTTTTCAAGAATTCTGCCAAGCGTCTTTGGAAATATGGACATTGCCAAGAATCGTTCACCCATATCACCCATAAGGAAGTTATACGATTCTATAAATAAGGAGAGTAAACTGAACGCTTACTGGCGAGAAATACTGGCCTTGTTCTCGCAAAAAAGTGATAATGTTAACAAGTGTTAGACAAACTTATGAGCAATTCCTGTTTTTCTCGGTCATTGCACGACTTCAATAACTTTCGCAGTCGCAGTTCAGCACCAAGCTGTGCAAGAAATTCGCTAAAAAAACTAGGCATCAACAGGGGAGCAGAAAGCAGATTGATTCTTCTGATCTAGGCGCTAATAATCCTATGAGAGGGCCACACGTGTAAGCGCTTGTGAGCTTTCCAATTCTGTTAAAAGTATACCTGTGAATACAGGACAACCCTGTCAACACCCAGTAGGCCTTGTTATCACCTGTTGAGCTTTGTAAACTCATGTCAAACTTGTCCAAATGACTAGCCTTGATTTAGAGAAAAATGGTGAATTGGCGTTCCAATGACGCTCAGTATCATTTCGTCAAGCTTGACAGGACTTTAGTGGGTACTTAACAGGAATGAACAAGACTTGCAGGGTCAGACATGACAACAGACACACAAAGAAGCGTTTAGAGGTGTGCCCCCCCCCACAAGGCTATTAGGGCACTGATCTACAGTGGCATACATGTGACAAAGTTTTACTATCGAGTATAGGAGTGGTTAAAAACGGATTCAACAAGTGTACAGGTCCTTAAATTACTCTAGAACACTGAACAAACCGTTGTGTATTCGGACCGTAGACGATGGCGCGATCGACGATAAGTGACTTGAGGTAGCCAAAATTAACATCGGCAGTCAGATCAATAGCACCAGGTTGGCTTAGAGGGTTCACCTGAAAGTATTCAATGCTCTGCTTCGTCTAGGCTATGTTTATGGTTTGCGAATATGAAGAAAGTGCGAAAATAAAAGCATACGAGTTGATCCAGAGAATCGGCATTTGAGAAAACCGGCGACAATGGATCGGAAAAGAACCGACGGGCTTCTTCAAAAGCACTAGTGAACGAAGCCAACCGACCCCAAGCTAATCCTTTGTCGCGGATTCTCTACGTTTGCGAAGTACCGTATCGAGCAAGTGGTCGTGCGACACTTCGAACGGGTTGTTCCACAAAAAAAGTAAAAAAAAAAACTCCAAATAGTTTGTCCCTTGATTATATGTAGCGTTTCTGGAGCTTTTAAAGGACAGGTCAAGGTTGCGTAACTTTTGGAGCTCAAGAGCCCATAGTGGATCATCTCACTCTTCGACACATGCCATGAGCTCCTGCAGTGCTCCCCTGTTAAAGCCGAGGGAGCTAACATTTGCACTGCAATCAGAAGCCTGTGCCATGACACAGTATCTATCGTATCCGGACTGGCGCACGAAGATATTTCTCCCCACCTTTCTAGTAGATTTGCACTTATATAGACAAGACTACAAGGACTAGATTTATAAGGACAAGATAAGGCATCCGCACTTCTTTACCGGATGTGCCTGGCTGCCTTAACACAATCTGATGAACAGATATCACGAACTCACTTGCTGATGCTTCTGATAACCTCTGAAAGACAGATCGTTTCGAGATCCATTATGACCGTAATCAATGATAAGTCCAAACCCGCCATTATAAACGATTCTGAAATTTAAAGGTCCAGTGAAACTTACCATCGTACAATGACTGTGAACAATATGGTAAGCCAAACAGTGTGAAGATACCTTTCCGTTATTTGATTCACGAAGGTGCCCGCCTCTGGACAGCACTTCCCAATGAAGCCTCTTCCTTGTCGGCGCGGATATCATCTGGTATCAAACCACCTAAAGCACTCATACTATGAATACAAGCCGAGTAATTCCTTACAAAACAATCAAACCTACCGTGTGTGTAGGTTTTCGCCTTTAGATCTCATGAAGCACAGTTCTCCTGAGTCATCAATGTTGATGTAAATCTAAGAACTTATATCTGAATGACAGGTAAGAGCAGTAGGGCAAATCGTAGCCCAGTAACTCCCCAACTGACCTCATTCCACACCCCATTCGAGTCACGGCTGAACTGATGAACAGGTAGTGCGTCCAGGAACTCGTTAGCAACAAAAACGGAAAACTGAACACGATGAAATGATCTAATTGCACACACTGAGGAAAAACGTTGAACTTACCCCCTCAGGCACATCATCTAAATTTTTGTACCATGCTATTGGAACTCCTGATTTCGATTTATTCTCCTTCACTGCGTTCTCTGGAAGAATGGCTGATGAAAGAAAAGAAATGTTCGTGGAAATAATCGAATTACCCACTACTGGATGAGCTCACTGCTGACGAGCACGAGCCACAAAGCAGCTCTTCTTGCTGCCGAATGAGGGCATCAGATGTCTCCACCAAATGTACGGACACATTCTCTTCCTATAAAATGATAGAAGGATAGACAATGGGACAGATTTCGTAGTATTGTGCTATCCCCCAGCCTCACTAGAACCTAAATGTTGTAAAACATCTTGAGGTCTAAAAACTTATTGCACCATAAAGACTCTAGGGAGGAGGCTAAAATTTCTTAGAGACGTTTCAGCAAAGGTTCAAATCTTGTCGATGCGAAGAAAATAGTTCTGCAAAAATGTTAGCTTTTTCCAGACTCTAAAGCGCTTGCAATAAATTTTTGGGACGTGTTTTGCAACAACAAGTCCGGGGGCCAACCAATACACTGAAGGGGACAATCTTATGAGCTTGGCGCTGCCACGGTTAACCAGAACAAAAGCAATTTGGAAGAGATGAGTTGGAACCAATGTAAAAAAAAGCGGGGAACGTTAGCTAAAAAAGGTCCATGAAAAACAATACCCATTCTGGCTCACTCTAGATAAGTAAATTCAAGAATTAGTCATACATGCTACAAAGAAAGCAAACTACCTGGAACTTATCCATTGCCACCAGGATATCGTGCATGAGTTGTCCTGTACCTGGCCCACATTCAACAAGCTGCCAAGGTCCTAATATTGGTTGATAACTCTTGAATCCATAGCCAATTTAGAAGAAAAACCTCACCTGTATGCCCTGTATTCGCCAGTTCATAATAGCACCAGACGCCGAGAAGTTCTCCAAAGAGCTGTGTTAATTCAGGAGCAGTAATAAAATCACCTTCTCCACCGAAAACCTATAAGTCATCACAATGGAAATCAAAAACTTTCAATTTCGTCCTTGAAGTCTTCTATCGCATGCTAGACCTGAATAACGATTAGACATCACTGCCTCAAAATGCTGCTTTACGCTGGCATTAGCAGGCATACGCTGGATCGATATCTAGTTTCCTAGTCGCCCGCACTAGCGTACTCTCGAAACGCTGCCGTAAGCTGGCGTACGTTGACGCAAAGTATGAACGCGGCCTCACCGCCACCGTAACTTCCCGGTCTTTCGCTGGCAAATGTAATTGAGGAGATCTGAGTGGTGGCAAAGGTGACAAAGTAGGAATCACAATTGACGTCATATGCAGAATAGGACCTAATGAATCCAACATGGCTATGCTTCCGTAGCTTCCGCCAATTAGATTCTCTGAACTACTCCTTTCGCCTTCCATCAAACTGCACAACCATTCAAGATATCGATTTAAGCTCTGGGATACGCCAAGGACTCCCTGCCCTTTTCTCAATTATGTGAGCCTGTTTCAGTGGGTGCGATGTGCGTGATTTTGTGACCATTACAATAAGCCAATCCCTCTGAAGAAACGATGTGATGAGACGCTTAGATTATCAAAGTGGATCTGATAAGAAGTGAACATCTCAGGAAATATGGTACACCTTGGGCAATTTTCGAGGCTGATTACTGTCCGATTAAATGCTGCTAATTGTTACAGCAATTAACCTTACTTTCTGCGAGTCCGAAAAGCCTCCATAGTATCCCACAGTGGGTGCACTAACAGCAGTTTTCATGTATTCAGCAACTGTAATCGGACCAGAAGCTCGGATCTTGTCGATGAAAAAGCGTTTCAGGGCATCACTAGTACTCTGGAAGTAAGCAGTAAATCAAATTTTTGGGGCGTTTTATATCTGACCAGTTTTCGTACCTTCGTCTTGTCAACACTGGGGGTTGAAACTTCGTTTGAAAGACGTCTAAGCCATGATGCATATGATGGGAAACAACGAAGCGTTCGCCGAAAAGTGGAGTTCATACCGCTCCACAGTCTTCATTCAAAGCCCGATTTTTCCACGTCGTGATTGCTGTTCGTCTGCGATTGCGTATTTCTCCTGTTTGGGAAGTCTTTTTTTTTTCGGTTGCGATTTGCCGTATTTCTCCTGTTTGGCCGTCTTTTACACAGTTTTACTGTTTCTTGTGTTTTTTACCGTAGTTTTGTGTGACGGAAAAGGCAAACAGTTGTGATAAGAACTTAACGAAGTGCAGCAAGTTTTTGAGGGGTTTATAAGAAGGAGAGCGTAATCAGTAGTTTTAAGAGCAAGCGTTATTACTTGCAAGACGCAATAAGAAACTGGTTGTTCCACAGAAACTTCATTTTCCCTGTTTGAATTGAATGCTAATTTAGGGAAATACAGTCCAGTTTCAAACTTGAACGGCCGCAAACTTTTTTGAATAGATATATACAACACACACAGAGAACGTGTAATGTTGGGCGGCCCAACAAAAAATCATCTAAGGGTTCTACGCGTTGCAAACTTGAACTCAATTCCCTTGAAACGCTCGAATGGTGTTTTCTCTCCTCTCTCATCCACATGGCACTCCATAGTCTTGGTGACTTCGCACATTCCAGCACTTCATCGATTATTATTATATTATTTATTATTCACGTGCATTCCAGCACCTTGCGTTTTTTCTGATTCGCCAGCAGAAACCATGCACAAACTCCAAGATGCTCATCTAATGATCTGAAGGAATCCCAGTTTGGCCGTCATACTTGCCGATAAGACAATAGGAGCATCCAGATTATGAAATTGCCCGATGCAAAAGCACAGGTACTGCGCTCCGTTCTGACTGAATGAGGAAATCGCGAAAAAAATCGAGAAAAAAAAACCAAGTTTTGGGCGTACGCTCAAGGGAGTGATGGCATGCATGACGCCCGACGACTGCGCGACACTTAGGAGAACGCGCGCTCTTCAAAACGTCAAATACGAGTACCCGATTTTTACTTGCGGCGCCATTCGGAAGACGGCCAGGAGTCACCGCCGCGCTCGAAACTAGGTCACCGCGCGCGGCGACCTGTCCGCGTGGCGCGGCGGTGAGTCCTGACCTGGCATTTTGCCAACTTCCGATCAATATGACCCTATCGCAGTTTGCTTGGAGCGTTCTCTCTTTGCCTCATCTTCCATCTGCCAAGAACATGTCCAAACAGGTAGACATGTTCAAACATGCAAACAAGTTAAAGCATGTAATCGCCGCGCGCGGTGACCCACTTCCCAGCTATCTGGTTCGGGCGCGGCGGGAGATCGTAATTTGCCGCGCTGCTGGTCGCGTGCGACGTCTCGCCCGCAAAGGACGATGTTTCAGGCAGTAGATGGCGACAACATGCAATTAAGGACCGAAAACAGTAATGAGTGTCTACGATGGCGGGGTCTACATGAAGTCCGGTGCTCCATTCGACAGGTTAAAACGAGTATGGAAACGTCGCGCCCACGCGTGGCGGTGCGGCTCGAAGTTAGATTCCTCTTTACCCGTCTCCCCTGACACACACCCCGCCGCATTCCGTATAAAGCGAGCACATCCTCAAAATGCAAATGATGGTCCTTGTGGCACGAAAGTCGGGCAATGACTTGCCAAGTGCGTTATGCCTGCAGTGTTTCCTAACCTAGCCCACAATGAACTTCCCAAGATCATTGATTGTAAGGCAAAATGCTGAATAAAATATGAGGAAATTCCATTGCCCGAATGCGTTGGCCTCTCGACTCACTTCGCTTTGAATATCTTACAACACATTTTTTTTTTTGTTAGCACAGATTCGAAATTCATCGCTTTCCTTTTTGTCGCTAACGCATCACTCATTCTATTTCAAATCCCGTATGATTTCCAGGCTGATTGAGTATGTGGTTATCAGTATACGCGACCACGAGCGTCCTGCGTGAGAACTCAGTATAGTGAGAAAAAAAAACTGCGCCAGCGATGCTTACAGAGGATCTATTGCCGAAACAGCTGTTTACGCAGCTTAAGCGAAAAAAAGCGGCGACGCTGCCGACGATGTTCTGGTTTGTTGATATCATAGCTATATTCTCTTTCATCATCCCGTGTACATTCTCACCTTTTGTGAAAGAAAGCGGCCTAAAGCAGAATAACTCTATCACTAATGCATCCTCACAAACGCTGGCGTGGGGCATGGACAGTGGCGTAGGCACTATCTCACATCACCAGCGGGCGTAGCACCATGCTTCAAGTACTTTTAGCCTGCGAAACTTGCAGACCAACTACTTTTCAAGGATGGGTGTCGCTCATCGGCGAAAAACGTCAGAACTGCCCATTTGAATTTTTTTGCACTGTTCGCCATGCGTGCGTGAGTCCCAGAATAGCGGAATCGGCGAACGAAATGGTTAGTTTACACAGCTCTCCTCGAGATCGTGCTAATCGTGAGCAGTGTCATAGCTGCAACTCCTCTGAGTCTCCGATTCGGCCGTTTTTGCGACTAGCCAGCATTTGCTATCATTTTCATTCTGTCCTCACTTCGTTTCGATTGTTAAATATTTTATTTGTTTCTCTTCTCATTGCGCTGCTCTTTTGGGACATAACGCACTTCCAAAAACAGTTTAAACCAGCATTGTTTATGGGTGAAAACGACAAACATGGTCCACCGCTAATTGCTTCTTTCCCGTACGGAGCGAGATCGATACCTATCTAATCCTTGTCGCAAATCCGGCATGCTGCGAAGGAGTAGAAAACTATGAACACTGTTTTGTTTTGCTGTGATTATATCGATGTGTTAGCTTATGGATGCGATATATTGTTGGGCGCATAGCCGTCCTCACGCGTTTCCTTAGAGCTTTCATACTTTGCGTCAGTGTTCTGAGCGACTGGGGAAGTGTAATATCGATCTAGCTCTAGCGTTCTAAGCGTACGCCGGGGTTTTGGTCGTTTTCGCAGACAATTTCGAGCTTTTCGAGGGCAGTCGCTGAGAACGCTGACCCATACTAGAAGCACTGTAAACGCTGCTGTACTCTCGAAAGCTGACGCAAAGTATGAACGCAGCCTTGCCAGTCGTGCGTTTCACGCAATTGAGCGACTGCTTCGTCTACGGTCAAAGGAAAATCAAACAACAGAAAATGGTGCTCACCTGTCCCGACAGCCCAACAATAATAGAAATGGTATTGAAAGCTTGTGTATTCGGAGGCGCGTTTTACTCATCCTTAAGGACAAACTGTACACCCATCTTCATGGACAGTACTTTCTGCAGCTGCAGTAGCGTGTCACATTCTCCGCTGAAAAAAGTAGCAATGCGATGCTTGGAGGGTAGCGGAGTGCATATCTGACGTGTCCGTCTACATACTTCCGTCCGCTGTCCTGATGGTGACGATGGCAAATACTTGCGTTGCCACCGAGTTCCGACAACAGATATGAGAATTAACTAGATGTGAGAGATTCGCAGGCAAGTAGCGCGTTTTGTTGTGGTTAGGCGTGGCTATATGACCGTGAATATTAAAGCACCAACTCAGCGGTGTAAATGAAAGCAGAAAGAACGATCGAAAGTGCTCCAGTACATCAAAGAGACACCACGCGTCGAACAACCAAACAAACGACGAAGTGATGAGAAGTACGCAGATGAAGACTTCGCCGCTATACTACGGAGGTGGAACGATATGTTGGGTGTGGAGATCTCAAATTAAGGGATGGATACATTAAAAGCCCCCCCCCCCCCCCATGGCAAATTCCAAAAGTGCTGCTGAAGAGCAACTTCGAGGTGAAAAAGTGGACGATCCTCTGCCATCACAGACCGCGTCACCTAATCCCAGAAAGGGCTTCTGCAGTAGTAAAACCGCGACTTCGTGTCCTTGCAGACCCGTTTCATTTAACTTTCAAAACAAGTCGACGAACTCGCGAAAGAAACTGAGCTGAAAAGTATACGCTAATACATACTATACCTCGCAACCCTTCTTTATCGCAACGTATGAACGTAGTCTAACGAACACCAAAGTACTCTGATAGGCGTACCTAAGGACGAAAAACTATGCAAAACTATAGAGATCGGTCAATTTCCGGGCCCAAACTTATTATGGGCTGGAAAGGGTCGCGACGCGGCTGCGGCGTGTCACGAGCGCGGCGATCAGCGCTTTCCAGCCTATTTTAGCCATTTTCTCCCTAATTTACACTGTTTTGGCTGCTTTTCTTAAGGTTAGTTGTTCCTTGTCTTCACAAGGTGAGTTTATCACTGGATTTCCTCTATTTTTTTTTTTGCGTACAATCAAACAGGCAGACAACTGAGCAAACACCTGAACAAAAATCGCGAAAACACTCTATTACAGAACCAAAAAAGTCTCCGCGCCCTGTACTGTACTGGTGTACTTCATAAAGACAAATAAACAAACTAACCTCTGAAAAATAGATACACGGAAAGTTGGGTTCGTGAAAAGGGCAAATTAGGCTGGGAACAGCTGCCGTCGCCGCGTGTTGACGCGCCGCAGCCGCCGTCGCGAACCCTTTGGTTCGAGTAACGACGGTGCCGGATGACGACTGTAGTTCCGCTGGAGTACGTTTGGGGCCTCAGGCGGATATGAATTGTGCGCGGGTCAAACCTTCTCCACCTTGAAAGCGAGAAATGTATATGACTGTAGGGTCGTACCGTTCGCATTATTATATTTATTTATTATTGTATTTCATACACCTCAGATGAGTGCGCCATAAAGAATTATACTCAAGAAGGAGCAAACGATCCAACATGTTACCAGGTGGAGACTGTAGGTGGTCAAAATACACACTAAGAAGAAGAAGCGCGCCCAGTGCCTAGAATACATAAGTAGAATTGGGGAGTAGAATTGAATCGGAATAGCCCCTGTGTCTATGTGTTCATACAAGCCTCTTGGTAAAGATCTAGGCAGAAAGCGGACAGAATCGCCAGTTGTTAACCAGTATCCTCACCAGTTGGCCATGGTGTCCTCCAACCGATAGGATTGAAGGCATAATGTCGGAACTTCGGAACACGGGTATGCCAACATAACAATATTACTACTCGTTTTCTACTACTTTTTGACGCATGCGCGCTCCAAAAAAGAAGGCAGAGAACGGCTATAACTTGGTGACACACTTATACTGCCTGACACGCTCAACCGTCCGCAGCAAACTAGAATGTAAATGGGGCACGACAATTACAAAAAGGACAAATTATCAATTTGCGGAAACATATCTACACAAGAAATGTCCTTAATATACAAGTGGGATTATAACCCTTACAACTTCAGACCTTGCGTTCTCTTAATTCAAAACAATAAAGTTGAGTTCTGCCCTATTGTGCCCCTTCTGCCGCTCCATCGGTTAGCACTACAGCATTATGAGCTGAAGAAACTTACAAAATAATCACTGGAAACAGCGTCTCGAAGTTTGCTAAGGATAGAGCGAAGGTGGTGTAGGCGACTTTGTACCCCAAAATAGGCGTCTTTCTCGAGCACTTCGGTAAAAAGCGTAAAGACCCTGTGAACAATTCTTCTGAAAGAAAAAAGTAATCTTGAGAGTAGCCTAGACTGCAGAAAGTGGATTTTTCTCCTTGACAGAGTTCCGCATATAACGCTTGCATTTTCTCTTTTCACCGGCTTCATCGACTGATTTGCCTGGACATCAACGGTAGATTCCACGATTACCGATGGGCGGAGACTCACAGCCGTAGTTTTATTCTAGCAAGCCACTCCCCTTTAACATATCCAAAAGGGGGCCCACCAGTGATATAGCCGCATGGTTCTGACACTTGCGCTTCTTCGCTTATCACAAATCTTTTTCAAAGGAAACAGAGCAGAAGCCTCTATTGCTCCTTTTCCGGTCTGCCCTATTCCTGAATGCGTTTAAGTGATTTGCTGCGTCTAATTCTCATGTCTGGTATTCTATCGCTACTCTATGTCTAGCAGGCTCAGTGTTCCATCTCTCAATCACCAAAAAATTATTTTGAAGTACCACAAGAATGCTGAGTTGCTGCGGCACAAAATCATGCGCCGCAGGTCGACACCCGCACCTCACGCTTTCGGGCGATGCGCTATCCGTTACGCCACTAGAGTCGGTTTTACCCTCTCAGCTCAACGGATTTTATGCCGTAGCCTATCAGCACTCACACATTTTACTTGGTGAACGTGTGAGTGCTGATAGGCTACGGCATAAAAGCCGTTAAGCTGAGAGGGTAAAAGCGGCCCTGGTGGCGTAACGGATAGCGCACTCGCCCGGAAAGCGTGAGGTGCGGGTTCGACTCCCGCCTGGGGCACGACTTTTGCCCACAACTCAGCATTCTTGTGATAACTTTCGGCGCGCATTTGCGGCGTAAAAACAGCAGTTATCGTAATATAAAAACATTTCTGAATACCTTTTTCCTATTGTTGTAGATTCGTGAGTGCGTAATGCGCTAGAAACGTTCCGCCGAGTCAAAAGAACAATTTTTTGGATACTGCCCTACAATGGATCGGCCGAAGCCCAAATTCTACTCGGCTCCCATGGTGCGATACTCGAAGTGGGTTCTTTTCTACTTTCTCTCCTTAAAGGCATTTGGCACGATGACTTGGTTCTCGGCCTAAAATGCTAGTAGGGCGCTATATAGTGGGGAAATGGCGAAAGAACGGAGTGAAACGGTCAAAATCCTGCGAAGAAAGAGCCTCCATTCTCAATGTGTTCAAAATCAATTTTGGACGAGTTATCATAAAGCATCTTCCAATAACACTACGAAGGTACCGCTGCATAGTCGTGCTCATATTATCCATGCAGCATCGCTGGGATCGCATCCATACCAAATCCCTTCGCTTCAAAAATTTCTATAGCAACATGAATCGATAGTATAACTCAGGAACGAGTCGTCCATTTGTGGCGTATGTGTAGGAGTGTTGTGGCTTAATAGGGCCTTTATAAGGGCACCTTTCTTGGAAAAGGTATTATGCAGCGCCTGCTCAAGGTCGCGGAATTCCGTGCTGCCGGGCGTATTAATCTTACTCATCTTCGGGGATTTATCGTGCCAACTGCCTTTAAGGATGAGTGACGGAATGGATGATTGGTTGCGGTGGAGGTCGACCTGGTGTCACTTGTCGCCACTCCGGGTGTGTTGTCCTTGAAGTAAATGTGAGGTTCAAGGTCCTTCACTTGTGCAGGTTAGAGTGCCTTTAGTGGCTAAATGTTATTGTAGGTCACGCTTCATGGACCAATACAAGAGACATTGTACCACGTTCGAGTTCATTGGGACTGAGACCTATGGCTTCTTGTATAGCCGTGCTGTAGCAAAAGCTTTTTTCACACTGGACAGCATTCTACAGCTCCCACCAAGGCAAGACTTGTTATTCAACAGGAACTAGCAAAAAGTTATCGAAATTGCAAGATTCCCCTTCCTAACGGAACAGCGCATATTACAGCGCATCTACGTCGAACCAGTTGGTCCGGAAGAGAAGGTTTGCGCTTGCGAGTGGCGTCCCGTGCGGCGCACATGACTCCGCTCGCGACTTTGCCGCCTCGTCGCAATGTGGATCTCCTGACCCGCAGCACATTAAGGGGCAGCAACATGTAGCGGGTGAACTCTTACATACTTCTCATTGATTGCTATTCAGGTTGGCTTTCCGTCAATTAGTCCGCCTCTATAATGTGGACTGCTGCTACACTCCAATGATCTATGCGAAGAACTTTCTAGAATCAGAGTACTGCCGCTCAAGCGAGTTCTCAACCTTACCAGGTTTGATTTGAGCTTATGGGTATATAATTTTCGATTATTAAACCATGAGTTTTACTCTCATAGTTATTTTTCAGAAGATCGACCACTCATTGTTCAATTCGCTTCAGATGACCCATCAATCTTTGCTAGTGCCGCCGAGCTAGTCTACAAGTTGGTAGATTCATTCATAAGTGTACTCACAGAGCGCGTGGCGTTCACAGTACGTGACCATCTGGCGTGCGGTCGCGTAGCGGTCAGCTTGCCGACGCGATCAACTTATTGCGCGCTAATCTCTTTCACTGCGCGCTCGGTGTCCACATACTGTATACCCTCCTTGTTCTGTGACTATTATAGGGTCACCTACACCTAGCGATGCGAAAGTTCTCAATTACAGGTATTCCTCAGGAGTTGATCTCAATTGTGGCTGCCCCAAAGGCGATGTCAGAGCCAAGGGGTTTGGGAGCCTTCTGTTGAATAAACCGGATCTTCTGGCAGATATTGTCAAGCAATGTAGAGCACGAATATCGGACCCTGATTTCACGGTAAATGTAGCTGTCGTTGACTCAGCATTACTTATAATTAGTGACTTTGGGCCAGGAGATTCAAGCTGCGGCGGAACGCGGACAGTATCTTGACGCGCGCGGCATTTACTAATTAGTTGACTCGGTTTGCTTTAGCACTTTTGCATTGAAATCAATTAGTTTATGGTGTGGATGCTGCGCGTGCGACGCCACTTACTGCGTCGCATTCGGCGCGTGGCTGTAACTCGGATCTCCTGACCAACGCCAGCCGGCATGAGCGTAATTTTGTGAAATTTCGTGGGACTTACAAAAAAGTTTGCATTCCAGATCTCGCTGAAAATACGGGTGCAGTATCCCTTGGATCGGACGGTAGATTTGTGCAGGAAGGTATGTCTTGAAGTACGCAGCGCGCACGCGAGTGAGTCGCGGCTGAGACGCGTGCGGTCGCGATGCCGCTCGGTCAGAGCGCGTACTCACAGTTCCTTGAGCGCCATTTAGTAGAATTTCAAAGCGACTCAGTTTTTTTTGTTTTCCTTGTTCTCCAACAATTTTTAATTATGAGAGGAAATGAATATAATAAATGAGGATTATTCAGGCTGAAAAGGCTGGTGTCTCCCATCTGACTGTACACGGACGGACGCCTCTAATGCGCTGTGAACCTGTAGATTATGAAGCGATACGAATCGTAAAGGTGAACACATAAAGACCGAGTTGGTTCTGAACGACCATAGATCTTACAGATACTCCCCTCAGACCAAAAATAATATGATTTTAGGAGTCCGTTGGCGTACCGATCGTCGCCAATGGGGATATCACCAAACTCGACCAAGCTATTGAAATAGCGGAGAAGACAGGAGTTGATGGTATGTTGTTTTTTGAGGCATAATTAGTGCTCCCAAAACTCCCCTTAGAGGTTGGTCGCCAGAGATCCTTGCCGGAACACCCCTCTTCAAAGTCGGAACACCTCAACCTCGAATGCCGGACCTCTTATCCTCAATTGTGAGCTATGTCTTTACAATGCGAATAATAGGGGAATACAAAATCATTTATCGTCCACCTGAAAGATGCTGTGTGCACGCTCCGCCCGCTGCAGGTGTGTCTACCCCAATTCATGCAACTGTCTCTTGCCTATCTGATCGATTTTCCCTGTCCCGATGGTGTAACGGATTTTTGACTTTGACTCCGCCCACATATACACGCTCCTCCCGGTTCGGGCGTCCCGGCGACGACTATATATTCCCCAGCCTAATCTTCTCCTTCGTAATTCGTACCACTTTCAGGAGTTATGGCAGCCAATGGACTTCTCTATAATCCAGCCATGTTTGCTGGTTTTGAATACACACCCGCAAGCTGTGTACGCGACTTTGTAAGTGCTCAATTCGTTTGTTCGGTTCGTTTACTTCATGAAAACTCATAAAAAAGCATTTGGCTGTTCGGATGCTGACAGAGGACCCGTCAAGTTTGGGGCCAAAGGCGGCTGAAGGGGGCATTCAGCTCAGAACCTAGACCATTCCCTTTTCTACTCCTCTTCCCCCTTTAAAGGCAGCTGGCACGATAAATCCCTAAGACGAGTAGGATTAGTACGTCTTTTAGAACGGATTTCCGCACCCTGAGCAGGTACTGCGTGGCGCCTTTTCCAGGGAAGATGCCTAAGGGCCTTATCAGGCTACAACATACCGACCCGAACGCCCACCACGCCCGCCCACAAATGGACGACCGTACCTGATGCTCGTATTGCTTCATTTGCTAAGTAAAATATGAAGCGAAGGGATTGATATGAAGCGGCTGCGGTGCTGCATGGATATATGAGTACATACGTGCAGCCGTACCTACCGTAGCGGTTATTGGCAAGATGCCTACGGGAAACTCGTCCGAAATTGCTTTTTTCATTAAGAACGAAGGCTTTTCTTCGCAGGTTTTTGACCGTTTCACTTCGTTTTTTCGCCATTTTCCCCACTATAGCGCCCTGCCGGCATTTTAGGCCAAGTACCAAATTATCGTGCGGAACAGTACTGGCCCAGCGGTTCCCTCTCCAACAGTCTCAGCCTTACATAGCAGACCAGAATAGAGCGCGGCTAACCCTCACTCACCCACTGCCCCAGCTATGTTCTTTTTTATTCAAAAATGGTGTATAAGGTTATATATTTGGGAGTATTTGCCGACTTTCCAACGCCCTATTGACAATGGATTCTGTTAACGTTTTTCAGTTACGTCTTTCTGCTGATCACGGATTGCAACTTCACCTATTTCACCAACATTTGATCTATATGCTTCGTGAACTTCTCACTCCAGCTCAACGACGGGTCTTTCATGAGCTGTCAAGTCGGCCAGCTATTGAAGACTTTTTGGATAATGTTTTAATGATAAACGAGATTGACTATTTGTTGGTCTTGGGTATTTTTACTAACGTTTACCGGTCGCGTTCATACTTCGCATTCGAGCGATTCTGTCGCGCAACTGCATCCGACCGCGCTCCAAAGCTAATCATTGGACCACTGCTACTGTAAACTCAATAGCGTTAAGAACTGTATTCGGCTCTTGAAGCGGTTTACCGATAAGCCTTGGGATGTGAGTCATTCGCAATCGCTTGGTTTACCAATTGGGTAAGTGGATCGCATAGGCAGCGAAGTATGAAAAGGCCTCAGAGGAAGTTTTTCAACGCCAGCGTGTGAACGGGAATTATCGCTGTGAGGTGCGGGTTCGACCCGCCTGGGGCACGACTTTTGCCCACAACTCAGCATTCTTATGATAACATTCGGAACGCGTACTGCGGCGCTTAAACAGCAGTTATCATAACAAAACGGAATTACCACTGTTTTTGCTCGCTTCGATCCCAGTACGGAGCAAGCGGTAATAGCCTGACACTTCTAGCCACGACGCCAGATCCACTTCAAAACAGGCAAGTAGACAGACACTCACGTTTTCTCGCTGGCTTCCTCAGAGCTGCTTGTTAACGCTCCTGGGTAGCAGATAGAAGCAGGTTGCAGAAAAGGCTACAAATATGCATGCTTACGAAAACTGTGAACGAATATGGAGATCCAACGTCACATTCCGCGATAATCAGGTGGGCAAGGAAGTGGGCGGAGAATCTAAACCACTGGGCTGTCCTCGTTGCTGTGCCGTTCTGCACCATGCTTATGAGACCGTCCACCCAATTATCGTGGAATGTGTCTTCAAATCTGCAATGCGGTGGGGAGGGGCTCGTAATCATAAGAATTTCCAATTCATCGCATTCGGCGCCACGAATACTGGTAACATACACTTCGTGAAGTAGAAGCTCGGTGCGACACCATTTACAGAACTTTTCCGTTTCCATAGGCTTTAATTCAGTACAGAATATTGTAGCTCTTATTTTCATCAAACTGGTACAAATAATAGACAAAAACAATAATAACAAATATTGCATATAAGTAGAAACATGGGAGTTATGTGAAATCTCAGTCATTAAGAATAACTGTTTAAATCATGGAACACTGGAGTGTCACCTGGGAGGTCCACCGGCGAAAAGAGCATCACAAGTGTTGTCACGTGCGCGGCATTCGCACCACGACCTTAATGGTTTGTCGTGAAAGGACTATATTAACTATTCGAGAGCTAGCTTAGGAAAAAACAGCTATTTTGTGACCGTCGCCACATCATGGATCTCCTAAGCAACACCCCAAAGTGCCAAAACAAATTCAATGCTATCAGCACAATCACGATTCCTTCTCAGACATGAATCACTATACTATAAGAATGACTAGCGTGAGAGAGGCACGTATAAATTGAACAGCAAATTCAAAAAATGCAGTTTATTTAGCAGTAGGTCATCACGAGACGTCGCGCACACGCAGACGTGCGGAGTTCGCGGTCATTGGTTCAAACGTCACTCCTTCAATTCGTCTCCACTCTCATGCAGACGCATACTATTTCGCCATTTCTGCGACTATGGCGAGTTTCGCGCGCAGTCTCCTCGAGTCGATTCACGCGCGGTCCTTTTAAGCACGCGATGTCGCATGGTGACCTCGTGCTGAATGCTCCAAAATATGCAATTATGCCCAAACTTCAGGAATCGCTGGAAGACTCGTAAATATTATGAGAAGGAGCCTATCCCAGGGGGATAGCCCACATTACAGAAAGACTTCTATGATCAGTATAAAGATCGATAAATTTGGTACTATAGTGGGGGTTCCTTGAGGATTCGTCGTTTGTCTTCCACGGTTGTCTTTGGCGTGATTTCCTCTGGCTCCGGGTCCGGTGGTATTGTTGTCACTGTAAACGCTTAGAAAAATTCCTTTCGAGTTGGTGGAAACATACGATATGATTTCCTTACATATGTTAAGCAATGTACAGTCTTGTTTGCTGCGGATGTGGGGCGTGTCAGGTGGGTTGGGTTTGGCGACGCCATCTGCCCGTTTTCCACCAATCGTAGCCATTTGCTCCGCTTCAACGATTGGTGGGGAACCATCTGGTGTGGGATCTAGCTCACACCTTACACGTCCCAGCATCCGCATTGAACAAGAATGTATGTCATGTCACTGTCAAAAGACTCACCGAACTCGAAATCGACCAGTAGAGGGAATTCACGCGATGATCGGCTTTCGCGCCCGAATTTCACTCCTGATATCTTCATTTGATAGCTGAACAGATGACGACTTTTTTTACCTGAGTTTTATTACTTTGTAAGGTGACCTACTCTAAACTTACTTGACGTTTTTATCCAAAGGAAAGTGCTCTATGACGATGGTTTCCTGTGTTTCTGTCACATTAGTGGCTTCATATTTCCAGTATTGATCGCTGAACTCCGGTCGAATACACACTATGTAGTTCTGAAACAGTAACTACTTACAAAGCACTAACTCATGTACCTACTGTACCATTCCCTTACCCGGTAGGCGTGATTCGACGGCACGTGCACAATCAGTGATGTGTTCCTTAGGTAAGCCGTCACGTTCTCTGGAGCCGGCAGGTCTTCATCGTCGCCCGTAATGGTGTCAAACCATGATACCTAAATGATACCTTGATGCCTGAAAATGCTAGTTTCTAGGGGCCCTACGAGTGCTGAAGTTTTGGTACGCGCGTGGGAGACGGTCAGGACAATCGTGAGTGGCGTTGCGGGGTATCGTGCGGCCATGCGTAGCAAATTTCCCGCGTGCATCAGTTTATCGGTTAAACCGGCGGACTCGAAAGAATTCTAGCAAAGGTGAAACTCCAGTACGGACGAGATCAAATTTCTTCTTCCCTTTGACACCATAATCAAACGGACAGGTAGGACAACTCGTCCCGCAGGCACGGCGCTGCTCGCCACGCCCACCAGCGCGGCATATTACGATTGTCTTGTCGCACACCCCCAGCAAGGCAGCGTTCATAGTTCGCGACAGCGGCGATTGCGCAATCTTTGTGCTCGCGCTAAAGCCGAGAATTACATACGATTGATATTGTTCTTCGAGAGATGGCAATTGCGCAATCGTCGGAGTTGCGAACCATGTCTGAAAGCTGCCTAAATCTGCACGTCAGCGCTCACCCTTTGAGGCAGTGATCCCTCCTAAACAGCGATCACTGGAGTGCCTTCCAGGGCACTTGATGTCGATGGGAAAAAATTTTCCGCAAAACACGACCCTTCCCCCCCCCCCCCCCAAACTCCTTTTCTGGTAGGACTCCCTCCCCCTACTACCCTCCAACTTCGTGAGTTTTCCCAAATTCCTAACACTTTTTCTCAATATTGCGTGCCGTCGAGCGAGAGAAGGTCGCTACAAGACAACCAAGCAATTTCTTAATTCAACTACTACCCCTCCCTCCCCACCCGCCCCTCTTTCCCTCCCGGAGCAAGCAGTTTTCTTTCCTATGAGGTTCGATTGCTCTTATGGTTAGACTCTTCCTAGGGAATGGAAATCTTAGAAAATCCCCAACCCACGCAAGCAATAGTCCTCGCTCACAACGCAATAAAACGCGAGAACGGTTTGGGCTCTGAATAAGTCTTTTGCCTCGACCTTTGCATGAACATACGGCAGAGAGAGAGGGTGTGTCACAAGGAGAAGCTGGCCAGGGCATGGGTGGAGAAGGTATAGCGATTGTATGTTGAATTGGTAAAGGTGGGTCCAGCCCACGGAGGCGGAGCTAGTAGATCGCATTTAGGCTGTGGCGCTCTTATAGCACTTTGCAATCGCGAAAATAGGACATGCGGTATGATTGCGGACCCACCACCTTGTGCAACTAATTGATAATTAATACTTTCAAAGATGCTACCGTACCTCTGACGCGGGTCCTTCATGTCTTTCATTAGTTGCCGATATTTTTAGTTTATAGTGGCAGTCTGGCAGTAATCCGAAGGGTCGACCGATACTAAATCGGGACATGTTGGCGTGCACTTCCACGTAATCCCACGGCTCATTGTCGCTACGATCGGCGTTCTTGAAATAGATGGTGTATCCCTGAAATATCTGGTTTGCTAGGTATCCGCCAGAGGCTACCCTCTGCTCTTGCCTGCCTTGATCTCCCCGTTCGGCATTGTTGGCGGTAACCAAGCAACGGTTACTCTCACGTCATTCGTTTGTAGTGATGTTATTGACGGTGCGTTTTTAGGTCCTTAACTAACTGTAATTAATGAGAGCAGTCCATTGAGATTCTAAGATTCGTTCATACCCCGCGATCCGATCGAGCAATAAGATCGCGCAATCCAATCGATTGAGCAATCTGATCACTCGGATCGCGAACTATGAACGCGCTCTAAAAGTCCAACTAAAGGGAACTGAAGGGACAAGGCTGTGCCTGCATACCCAGACAGATGTGCCGCGCGCCTTGGCTGCAACTTCTTGCAATCGATGCATATGTTTTACAGGCTGCTCAGGAATTTGCAGAATCTGGACGCAATCTTACCTTACAAAACCCACAATAAATAAACTGATAACCTCCATGTGGCGTCAGAAACGTGATGGGAGACAGATTTTTCTCCTTCACCCCATTCGTTTTCGGCTGATATTTGCAGAGTCACATTAACATTATACGGTACTTGCGGTATTCGCACAGGAGGTCCAGCAACGCGTTCGACGAAGTTGGAAAGATAAAGGATGTAGGTCTGAAAGAAGGAACTGAGGAAATTCTTAGGAAGAGCTTTCTTAACGATAGTGCTCTTACTGCATTTCCATTTGGATACTGTACTCGATCCCAATTTATGAACAGGCTATCGTTCTCATCAAACATCCATGTGACGTTGGCTGGCACGTCGCCTGGCTCTGAAATTTTTCATTCTTCATTGGTGACACAGGAAAAAAAGAAAAAAGGCTGTTATCAAGAAGAGGATTGCCGAAGGAAAATGAATCTGTGGCAAAACGGCACTACTGACTTTTTACTGCCTCAAGTTTCCGAAACTAAGTTGGCCTATTACCTACTTTTTTCTCCGGAGGCAGGTTTGATAAAAGTCTACCTTAAGGGCGACTTGACCCTCGACAGCACATCCGCTTAGCCCAGGTATCGCCTGGCGCCCAATCCACAGACTTTGGTACCGAAATGCACCATATCACCAAATTTGCTGAAAACTTATCTCTCCACGGCAGGTTCGACCTTGTGACCATAAATATCGCAATCTCTTGAAG
>MU939735.1:0-13562 GCA_036418165.1 Cooperia oncophora
AAGTCATACCCAAGTAAAGTATAAAGCCCCCACCCCTATCCCCGGGATTTAGAGTGTGGAAGGAGTTGAAGAGGCAAGCAAAGCTCAACGTTAGGTTGCACAGAATCGTACTACAGGCAGCACTCGAGGGAGGAGCTACTTAATAACCTGTAAATAAATAATAATAAAGTTTTTCTTATCGGTATGACGTTCCTTGGTAGAGACTCCACTCAGACTTACCGTGTACATGATTTTTGTTTGCTCCAAATGGTTGATATCGTGTCGGATAAGCCAAGATACCTCCGTAAAAGGGCTCAGGAAAAGAATGAAACCAGTTTCTTTGTCCAAAAATGGCGAAACCACTTTTGCACTAAGAAACTGGTGTACTCATCCCGGAGCTCCTTTACGCTTAACTTCAGGTTAAAATCTCTGACTCCATTACCGCCATCCTAGTTGTGCACAGAAAGATCTAATAGAAGAAACCAAACTGTCAGTAGTATAAAGAGTTGAATGGAATCCCTCCCCCCTTGAGCCGAACTGTGCCTCGGGTCAATTACTCGCCTGTGTTTCCTGAAGAAGTCCGATCCAGGACGGCGAGCATGTAGCTTGTTGATTTTGAGCAGTACCGAAGGCTAGGTAAGCGCAATATTGCCCTGGCCTTTGAAAGCTTCGAAAGTCCCCATCCGTTCGCCGACTTATGCCTCAGAATCAGTCACTCGCCGGCGTAGGAACGCTCTAAGCGAGCAGAGTTCTGATCCCGTGGCCTGTGGGGGACCTTTCGTCTTATTCTCTTTCATACAGCTGCGGGAAGTTGAGCCAGCTGTAGTTCTCATTCTTGTCAGTAAAACGCGGAACTAAAGCGGTTCGCAGTAAGATTTGCTTCAGTTAGGTCACGTATTAGTCAACTGAAACTAAAGTGAAAAATTCCGAAGATTTCCAGCATTTCTCAAGTGGATCATGTGAGAAGCAGGTGATCCGATGACGATGGTACCGCCCCTCCAGGTTCAGTCCTGGAAACATTTTAGTCCTCATCATCAGGCTTAGTTGTCAGAGATCGAATTCAGTCTCTTCCGTCTACGCTACTGGATATACGAACTGCAAGAAAAGGTAATTCCTATGGCTCTTTGAAATCTATTTCCAGCGCGAATCTGCAAGTGCTTCTATGCAAATGTTTCCTGCTCAGTGGGTGTAATAATCAGAGAGCGCTCTGTTCATCAATCAATAGTTCAGCTTTCGGCTCCCGAATTACAAAGCTCTATACTCGGTAGTGATTCGTCTCAATTTTGGTCTCAATCTGTTGCTGTCTGAATTCACGCCAGACTATGATGACCAGCTCAGCGGCTTTGTGGCTGTTCGTCGTGTCACATGTGTGCTGGCTAGTTAACGCAGGTGACGCTTTTCATGACTCATGCCATGACTTTTTCTCATCTACACCTCAAGTATCTCAAGATTGAAGTACCAAATGATCATATAATATTAATGGAGCTGTCAGCGATCATCAGACTTTTTGCCTAGCATGAGCCATGCGCCGAACGATCCAAGAATTAGCGTTTTTGTTCATCTCAGATGAACAGACTGGTACCCAGAGCACGTCTGACAATTGAATCACCAACGGGGGAAGGTCGTAACTGGTCTGGAAAAAACTGGAAAAAATTGATGATTTTTCTTCTCCGTTTTGATCATATATCCTCTGCCCACTTTTCACTCAACAGCTAATTTTGCGGAAGTTTAATTTTGCGGAGTGGTTGATTGTAGTGGGAAGCGGTTGCGCCGGAGGAGGAAATCTGGGGTTCGAGTTGAGCGACAAATTCTCCTCAACGGTAGGACGTGGCGTACTAGATTGGAAGGCTTTTTGGCTTTTTTGAACTACTTCTTTGAACGGACCTCCTCTTAATAAATTTAATCGAGTAATAAAATAACCAGCCTTCAAAGGTAAGTCCAGTAAGTTAAAAATGGAATATGAAATAATTATAATGAATATCTTGTAAATCATATATTACTACTTCATTGCGCAGTAGAGAGGGCGTATTTGGCTTTCCTTCCCCACCCTGAAGGCACAAGATCAAGCGGCTCACACTCTCCACTTCAGAAGCGTGAAGACAGCAGGACACAGCTAGATATTTTACATATTTTTTGAGGCTTCCTTACCCACTGAGGATATCCTCAAGGAAGATTCTACCTTTTCGGACTTCCTTTCAGTAGTTTGTCACAGTTCTGACATTTTATTCGGGTCACCCAGGTCACAACGATCGAGTTGGGAGGTCATCTCGAGCTCATCAGTTCCTGTTGACGTAGTTCCCATCGTACATGGCTTCTACAGGCTTCTACAATATTCTCAACTTTTTCAAATGAAAGTATATTCGAAATACGGTCAAATACCGCTCATTTGAATCTCTAAGCGGCATTCTTAGAAAGGACCAATCGAGTAAAAAATTGACTGGTGACTGCACGGTTTTTGACCGCTAAATTCATCGATAGCTTGGAGAAAACGAACACACTGCCTCTTGTTCAACTCCAATTTCAAAACTGTTTAGTTTTTTTTAACTTCATGTTCATCCTCTTTACACGATTCCACGAGTCTCTTTTCGCTCAGAATATGTTGCCATGAATTTTAGGTTCTAGGTAGTTGGAATAGTTGAGAGCCGTTCGAGGTCATATTGTTGATAGACCTGCCTAGTTTCTACCAGCTCAAACCAGGGTAGCCTTTTTGCCCCACCTATAACGATTTCTTTTACTTTTGATGTCTCACTCTTTGTAATCATTTGGGTTTGTCAAAGTGCGGAAAGATACTCGGGCACTCTGGTTAGAACCGGTAGAAATAGGAGAAAAATAAGAACGAGTTCGAGTTTTTTCAGCCTTTCTCTACTTTCGCCTCATTTCTTATATTGGCCTCATACTAAATCTCCTTGGAGCCTTCAGCTTCATCCTGAACACCAAATTTCAATCCTTCCATTCACACATAATACACTGCACAATTACCTGGTTGTCGTTTAAGTTGTTATCTTGGGATGATTCCCTAAAAGGGATGCTTTGAACCCTTGCCTCTGAGGTTCCATTCTGTGCTTTTCAACGTCTGATACCATTGAAACTTCAGAAAATTCAAACAAGTAAAATGAAACTGGGACACTGACCTCCGATTTCCGCCCTGTTTGGTGGTTTCGTTATTCCCCAGTTTTACAAAGAACATCAGGAAGGGATCACGTAGTTCGAGTCGCGACGACAGCGAGAAGGTAGCTAGGAGCACTCTGCATCTCCTGAATAGTTGCTGGCGCGCTTTCCTGTAGCACTTCTCTTCAAGTGCGTAGTGGTGCGAATGCCGCGTACGCGATGGTGGAACCAACGTAATCGGACCTCCTGACCTGCAGCAAAAGTTGCTGTTGGAGCTCTGAATTCTGACTCAAATCATCGTTGTTCAGTTCTGCCTACTTATTTCGCCCCATTAAAAGCGATTTGGCCAAAAATGTGAGAACTGATTATTATTTGTTATTGTACATGTTACTATTATTTTAATTCATCATTGATTTCTCTGGTAGCAGTAGCAAGTAAGCTAATAATGATAAATGAAATAGAAGATGTTTAAGACAATTCTACGCCGTTTAAAGGGCTGAGTTTACTACCTTTAACTTCGTCAAATGCTCTTTGTAAAGTTGTAAACAGTATGTTTTGAATTTAGAAATAACTTTCAAAATTTTCAAAGCGTTTATTCAGATGATGCGCTCTGTCCACTTTGAACGCCACCGGTAGATTGCATCCTCTTGTCCGGTAGATGTATGTGGTGAATTGCAAACTCTCCTCTGTACATTCACCGTCTTCGATTACAGTAAGTTTTCGGTTCATCTGCTTCAGAACTGTATTAAACAAGGAAATGATTGCAATAGGTGACCGATAGGCATCCATTATATTTTTTACATTTCTCACGTATTCTTTGTATAGGGACCGAGGGACGCGCGTTGCCACACCTGCAGTCCTGGGTTAACTCGCCAGACTACTCCCTTCCCGACGAACTGGCTTTCATCCTCGCGGGAGAGTTAAATCGGTACCACATACGTCTGAGAGGATAAGAACACTGATTTGCACATTGGCTGCCCCCGAAAATCATTGTATAGGGCATATTGCCTTCAAAATGCCATACGATTCTGAATGGTAAGTAGAATATACTTGTTGCATACCAGAAGGGACTGATCAACGGCAAAAGCTTTACTCTTCCAAACCGCACTTCGTCTGAACCTTTCTCGAGTGGCGCCACTTCCCACTGTTCCATATATTTCTTCATTCGTTTTATTGCATTAGGTTGGCGGGAAAGTTCTGTCATACTTTTTTGAACCCAAGTATTCGCCTATTACCTGAAGAGGGCTAACCGGTAATGTGAGCATTTATACATTAAGGATTGATCTTTCTATTAGTGTCACTCTGGCTCCTGCTCATGCCCTTATTGTGGGGCATTATGGACAAGAATGTTATCCGCTACCTTCAGCACCGACCCCTTCAAGCGCTTCCTTAAACTATTTCTTCTACCACCCTGGCGCCAGCATGGCAGCTGTCGACGCCGAAATAATGGAGCTGCACAAGGACAATGTCTACAGTCATCAGACAATCTTCCACGACGCTAGCTCTTCAGAGCGGAGCCTACGGTTTGAATGACGAAGTGAGGTTCGGGAGTACTGTAAACTTAGCTGCTAGCTGCAGTGGTAGTCGGGAAAGCTACTTGGATGAAGAAGCTTGCCTTCCGTCATTCGTACGCTAAGGCAGCCTACGAGATCATGATGGCGAATCGTCAATCAGAGGGCAACAATTCATGGCGCTACAGTCGTTTTTCAAGCTGCATAGGTGCAGCACACCCCGTCAAAAAAAGTTCGAGCCGTACTTCATGCAATAGAGCTGGATGGCTCTCCCCTTGCACCGGTGTAGTCCAGACATTGCTCTTTCTGACTGCTAGTCGCCTCCCGTATTCAACCGTTATACAGCCGAGAAAACCACGACTGAGCCCAGAAGTTGAAGGCATAGTTCGCGACCGCAAATTGCGGGAAACGGAACTCAAATAGGCACAAAAAAGTGCTAAGTATCTTATTAGCGGAGAAAAGCAGTAGAAAAAGCAGTCCGAAATGTTATAGAGAAAGATAACATAGTGGCTACTAGCTAGTAGCTAGCAGCCGGTGAGGGTCGGCATGGGCCTAAGGGGTGTCCATGGGCCTAATTAGTCAGCTTCTAGCGGACGAGAGCAATAAGTTCTTGCCGTTTTTCACATTTTGAAAGTAGCGCAGCCTCAAAAATCGCCTTCCGGATCGTCCGACACATTTGAGAGGTCATAGCCTTATTTTATCGCGGAATGTGCCTTTAAGATGATGTCCAACTTTGCGTCGCGCCGGCGTGCATTGTTAAGCGATGGCATCCACGAACTGTCCAAAAACTGGCAAGGATCTCTCAATAACATTGCTATATAATTTTGAGCGTACGCCTCTTTGTAAAAAAAGTCTAATTTCAAAAAAAATCTGACAGAACTTTTCCGCCAACCTAATATTTCCATCAACCGTTGAAGGGTTGTGAAAAGATAAAATCCCACAAAAAAGATTATGTTCGTAAGTACCTCAACGTTCTGCCAATGAATCAAATTTCAGGGTTTTAAAATCTATTTCACGCGCAATTCAATCGTTTCCGGCGAGAAATTTCGTCAATGGCAAAACGTTGAGGTACTTACCTCAGAGTCACAGTATTGCTAATTCTTCTTAGATGTGAGTAATGAGTCCTCGGTGCCGTTCTTAGCTCTTTTTTAACAACCCAGCGCCAGACATACATCCGTTGTGAGGAGAACATAATCGAGGGGAGCGGGAGGGGGCGGATGGGGTAGGGTCTATTGCGCGGTCTGAACGATGGAAAGAAAGGTCATGCTGATAAAAAATCTCGATGAACGTGTAGCCCTCCACTCCCTGCTTTCGCCCTCAACTGCTAATTTCCGAGGAAGAATGGGAAGATGGAAGGTATCATGTGAAATGGGGATCGTAACAGAAAAGCAGCTTGTGGGGGGTGGGTGTATTGAGCTAAAATTTCCCAGAAGGGACGTGTGTCTTGATGTGAGTAAAAGCGCTTCACTATCAATCGAAGTTACAGTTCTTCTGAAATCGCGAAGCCTTACGAGAGGTGTGGAAACTTTTTGCTTTTGCCTCACAATCAGAACCACTTGGTCTGGCTGTCGTATGTTCATTGTTTGTTTTTTATGTAACGAGCGTACATGCCACAAGAAGTGCCTGCGTCATGATGATTTACAACCGTTGGTGAAGTGAAGATTTATAGTTTGCGTACACCAGCTGCAGTACCAACTGACGTCACTCTTTATCTATAGCAGTTCCCTGATGCACTTGATTTCTGGTCTAAACATTGAAAGCTAGCTCTCTCTAACCATTTCCTGGGTCCTCCGGAAAAAAAAACTCGAGCTATGAATTGCTCCGTGGAACTTTTACCCAACGATGACCTATTATTTGGATCAATAGGCATAATTTTCTAATTGGATAGAGAAAGCGTAGTAGCGAGTAGTGTCGCGTATCACATTTACGGCCCGTCTATCAACTTTCGAAGCGGAGGTGGAGTAGTGACAATGGCTCGCTTACCACTCGCGCGTGGTCTACTCCCGTCCGGCCCAACCAAGCCGTCTGCCCGCTGCCCGCCGGGGATGGTAAATCGGTACCAGCTTCAGCTTTGTCTGGAAGGATAAAACACTGACTTGTACATCGGCTGGCCCCCGCAAGTCATTGTATAGGCCACATCGCATTCAATAAGCCATCTGAATGGAAGTAGAATGCGTGCCGCATCCCACAAAGGGATTGATCAACGGCGAAGACTTTATCCTTTATCTTTTTTATCCTATCCAATTCCAAACAGATTCGTGCCCGAGCCAACCAAACCCCTCTTTCTCGGGTCGAGACAATGAAACTTTGCCGCTAAGGTAAGTCGCACGCAGCGACGGGCACGACGTTTCCTTGAGTTGCATTAGCCTCTGATTCTTGCAGCGAAATTTCTGCAGACAACGACATCGTAGACATGGTAATTTTCGGTGATGCACTATCTACTGTCGCCATCTACTACCTAGAAACATTGTCATTTGAGACGTCGCCAACCTACTCGGCGAATTACGATTGTCTTGCCCCCTCTTCCTCTCCAGGGTCGGTTGATTCATACCATACTAGCACAACAGCAAGACCGAATAGTTCATTCGTCAGATCACCATGTACTTACAATTCCGAGTGAAGTGAGAATACGTATATCGTCCAGCCAATAACCCCCCTCCCCGGCCGTGAAGGCAGATCGGCAACAAAAGGTGTTAGAGCGCATCCATATCCGCTGGCAGCGCAGAACACTCGGTAGGCTTAGGCTTATCGGTAGTTGGCGAAGTTATGCATGGAGGGACACTTTGTTGGCCCTATCCATCTTTACTGCCCCCTCTGAGACCTGTGAACTCATCCAGAGCTGTGCAATCGCACAAATCCCCTTCAGAAGTCTACTGGTCTCACCAAGGTGAAAAGTGTAAGTTAACAGGAACTCGCAAACTAGAGAGATCCTATTCCCCCCCCCTCCTAAGCCGAACAGCTCCCCACATACATATTATAACATTACCATTTTTCTTCTTTTCCTACTAAGGCTTTTTGAAAAGGGGAAGCTGATACGGACACTGTCTCACTTTCACAGCTCTCCATGAATACCATTTACACGTTTTTGAACCTTAGTGGTAGTTGAATGCATGGCGTATCCCAGTAGTGCTTTTGCAATAACGATCACTCTACCATTTTATTCTTCTGGTGATAAAAAGATAAAATGCTCAGCGTAAATGAATAAATAGATAGATAAGTAAGTAAATAAATGAGTAAACAAATAAATGCTAATTAATAAGCCAATGTTTTTCTGATTGTTTCTGATATAGGGACTTGCCAATTTCCAAAGCCCTCTTGCATTTTTTTTGTTGCGTTCTATTGACGCATGAATAAATGAATAAATAACTCAATGTAAAAAATATTGATTACAGACATGATCGCAATGTGAGGTTAAAAATTGTTTATTCAGCTCACAACTATGATATCAAACCCTCTACTGTATACCGACTACGGGCTACCGTTTTAATTAATCAAGTCGAGAGTTCACCATCAAAACTTATTCTGCTAAACACCAGAGAAGCAGGTGAGCCCGATTGTGAAAATTCAATTTTTTGTTTATTTGATTATTACAGCCGCTCAAGGCTATGGTACGACAGGAGTGAAAGCCACATTATAGTGGTTAAAGTATAGCAAAAGACATAAATTACTAGTTACAGATATACAAGATGAAATTAGACATAAAATATCACTTAATGATGGTTTCATGTAATTTAAACTGGGATATTATTGTTCCCAGAAAATAATAAGAAGTCCTATAGGGTATTGCTTTAGCCGTAACCAAGATGTATAAAAGTTTTATTGGCTACGTTTCGCCACTTATCGCCTTCGTCGGGCAGCCATAGAAAAGTCAAAAATCAAAGTGAAACTACCCTCGGAAATCATTTCAAACCTCAGATAAGCTAGTCCCAGACCAGTAGGATCCAGAAAGTCATAGAACACAACCACAAACGACTCACCTTTAATGCACGGCACCGGGGGGCGGGGGGTTTGTTTCAGACCACCGCTAAATAGACTCCCCGTCGGTGGCTTCAGCTGACCTGACCGCTCTACTTGATGCCGATGGCAACTGAAGCCCACACAGGTCAGCAAACGGGGCGAGCTCGTTTGTGATGGTCAGGCATTCGTCCTTTCTATTCATTCTGGGATTTTTAGCGCTAATCCAAAACGCTTCCAAAGTTTTGCGCGCCGAAGTCTGTGGTTCTCGCATGATTGAGACGAGTGCCTGAAAACCATCACAAACGAGCTGCGCCCCGTGCGACCTGTGTGGGCTCGAATTGCCCATCGGCCTCGATCGATGGGGCCAGAGTCAGCTGAAGCCACCGACGGGGAGTCTATTTAGCGGTGGTCTCAAAGAAGAACCGGTCGTGCATTAAAGGTGAGTCGTTTGTGGTGTGTTCTATGACTTTCTGGATGCGTCCTCGGGTTGGCTACTAGCTACCTGGGAGGTTGAAATGATTCCGATGAGGGTAGTTTCACTTTAATTTTTGGACTTTTTCCAGGCTCTGGACGAAGGCCCGGTTAAGGCTCGCCGAACGTAGCGCAATAAAACTATTGTATTAGCGCATGGTCTCATTACGGCAAAGCATAGACGCGAGTATTGTTAAGAATCAAAGTATGCCCAAGAATTCATCTGCAGAGTCGAAACCTGTACACTTAAGAAGTCCATTTTTATTTGGATCGGACGAATGCTTATACACAAATCAAAGATCAATAAAGCCGAAAAATCCCTGTATGAATTTAGAGGAGGGGGAGGAAAGAGGGCAATTTCGCATAGTTTCGCTAGTCCCTATTCGTTGTATCATGATGATAATGAGTGGTCTTATCTTGGTGAGACCAGTGAACTCTTGTGAAGATTTTGTGCCAATTCGGACGCAGATTTCACTTCACAAGTTGGCCTCTACAAGCTTCGCTGTGTACTAAATGGTCCCCACACCAAGTCGAATTGCGCCAAAAATTCATTCCAAACCTTTTAAGCTTCGAAGTCACCACTCATTCAAGCTGTAAAGGTACTAGTCAATGGCAGTGTGTTCTTCGATTTTTTACCTGCTGAAGATGTGGATCTAGTTTCGGTAGGATTTTATCTAACATATGTGCATACTATAAAACGGAAACTCTGTGGTTACAGAACTACACTGTTGAATACCGAGATGTGACGAGTGGTGAAGCAAATTGGAGTCATTTCGATTTCGAATCGGATGCGTCAAGTCGAGTGCTGCTCACCAGCCTTCTACCCAACAGGACTTATGAGGCCCGTCTGTTCATGAACGGTCACGTCATTCATGGACGTCGCTCACGGACGGTCACATTCACCACGAACAACACTGGTATGATTACTGTCTTACGCCTTTCGATTTCCGACTTCCGATAACATAATGAGATATAGGCTGAACTTAGGAAAGGTCTTTGTGTTCCATCAATGAAGGAACCACCTTCTGATGGTGGTTCTTACTCGAAATTTTCCAGAGCTAACTTGTTCCCCTTTATGAGCAGTACACAGCTGCAAGCTTGTTCGCTGCTTATGCTGGGGAGGGTCAGGAGGGATGAGTTTGGCGTGGCGTCACCACGTTCTTCACCAATCGCTGAAGCGGGCAAGCGACAACAATTGGTGGAAAACTAGGGATACGAACGATATGATACAGTCTTCTCGCCCTCCTGAGCGGGGAAAAAAAGAGCTGCCAAACCAGGCGAAACTCGCCACCCCCAGCATCAGTAGTAAACAATACTTAATTGGGCAGCATTTTATGGTTCCCTGCGCTGGAGTTGCAGGCTTCACACATGATTAGGGGGAGGGGCTTATAAATGGAGATCGTTCCCAAAATTCTCATGGTGCCATCTAATTATTTGAGATTTTTGTTATTCGTTGTGTCCATATTGTTTTTAGCTCAGTTGCCTGAAGTGACTTTGGACCCGGAAAATGAAATCGTACTCGATCCCGACCTCTTGGTACCGGCTTGAGGTTCGCTGTGACGTTATTTCGACACCACCAACCAAAGTATTCTGGCTAGTTAATGGTAAGTATTATTATTATCAGAATTCAGACGATAATTGACGTTGCAAAAGTTGGTAAGGGGGTTTTCATGAACCATTCAGTGAAACTAGAGGGTTACGCTCCGAGGAGTAGTACGATGATACCGGGGAGCATCTGAAAAGTGGTGTAGCCGAGGCAATTCCGTAGACTCTGCGCGATGTTCTTAGGGCTCCGCTCATTACTGTCGCTCTCAGTCATTTTCATATTCTATTCGACACCTTTATTTTGGGGAACAAGAAACGGACTGAGAATCCTCCGCCGGCAGACCTGGCTGTCAGAATGAGTTTTCGGATCCCTCTCTTGGGTGCCTCATACGCAGATATTCTTGTCGTATACGATTCTTTAGACAGAACAGTAAATTCAGAGGTGCGCGATCACTACCATTATGACCGTAACAAGTTTTAATTTAACAATTTTGAGGTGAATTTACATCGGATGATCCTTGTTTATTTTTCCGTAATAGTCGCGAGTATTATTCGGGGTGAATCGCAGATAATCTAGGGTAGCGGCAATTGCCAAGGCTCGAATACATACTATGGTGGGAGCGCTTGGGGGCGATTTTGGGGAGTCGTCACTCCAGTAGCACGGCGAACCACTTTGACAGGCCACGCTCCACACGGGGATAAAAAAACGTAGGTGTGGTTACTCTCCCGCGATACACGAGCGCCTTCAGATTTCTCTCTTCATTCAGAGCATACCAGCAACGAGCAAATACGACGCCCCCTCCCTCATAGCGTCCGCGAAACAAGAAAAATCAACTATCAAGGAAATTTTCTCTACCAATGACCCCCCCCCCCTCTTCCCCAGCAATCAAATACGACTCCCCTGTTGGGGAATCCCCAGCGATGATGTGCCCCGATGAGGAAGCAGCCTTGAAAAAAGTGTCACGTACAAATCATTCGGGCCAGGACCTGAACGATTTGATGTGGAGATGCTACAGTATGCCTCAAATCTAGGGAATATTACTTAGTTTGCAGCAGCCTAAATCGCAGATTGGAGCACGTTGTAAGATGTGGATCCCCAGAGCGGGGGGAGGGGAGTGGGAGCAGGGATCCTATTTGGTTGGGTTTCGGTTGTTGACTTTCCTTTGGTTTTTCCTGTTTCGAGTGCGCTCCCCTCCTGTGAAGCTTGTATTGCACGTCGGGTAGCATAGCTTCTTTATTGTCGTAACATAGGGAAAACAACCGCAAACTTCGTAAACTGAACCTCACTCTGTCATGAGTGGGGCTTATATATCACACGATAGGGATATGACCTTATAGGCGGAAACACCTCCTTGACGGCAGTTTTTTTCTTGGAAGACTGTGGAATTTCTGAAGAAAACTCTAGGGGAAAACTCCAGGAAGGTTGATGTTGGGGAATTCTGGGAAGTTTGGGAAACTAAGAAGGGTGGTCCATGGTATAGGGAGGTAGGGAGGGTCGTAACAGAGGGAAAAATTCTGGGGCGAGGGTTGATTTCTGCAAAATTGCCCCCTCCCCCAAAACAGGACGTGCCCTGTTTTAAATATTCTGTGGAGGTAGATATGGCTAGAAAATCGTCGCTAGCGATAGTTCAGCCTAACCTGCACGCACTTCGTGGCAGGGTGGGAGGGATTCTACTCTTGCACTCGAGGTCAATCTTTACTTGAGGCTATCGCTGGAATGACTTTTCGAGAAATCTGGTGACTTGGGGTGTTTTGGGAATGAGGGCACTTTCGTTCTCTCCTTTTTGTGTGTTGAGGGAGTCAGGCCACTCTCAAGGATAAATAATCGATCATTCTCACCCGCGAGTCCTGCTTCTAGCCTTAATTTTAAAAATGGAGGTCGCAAAAGGTGAATAAAAATAGAATTTTCTTAATGGTGCTTGAATTTTTCTATTATTAGATTAGATGTTGCTCACCATTGTGCCATTTTGTGCAGTTACGTGTTTTAATAAATTGTAGTGCACCGGTCTTTTCGAAGCAAACGCCCGTGCCTTATTGAAGTGCCGCGGTTGTGGGCGGAGCGGTCGCGGATGGTGGGCGGGGCGGGCACAAGGCGGCAGCCGTTATTATTGTTCCATGAACTTTAACATTCGCTTTTTATGGAAAAAAGTTATCCCGGTGGTAATTTTCAGGTCCAGTTCCTCTACCGTTCGTCGGCAACCTTCTCGCCCTGTATTTCTACGAACCCGGCTATGAAGCCTTCCGCCTATGGAAAGAAAAATATGGCCGATGTTTTACTTTTTGGATGGCCGATCGACCTGCTATAGTGATAGCAGACTATGAACTGATGAAGGAACCTTGGTCAAAGATGGTGCTGCCTATACAGGGCGTCAGGATGTACCACTTTCGAAGATGGTGCGAGGTAAGTACTGTATTCAGCGGCTGCATCACATCCTGAAAGCGCGGTCACGCTGTTCGTGTAGGTTGAGACATTTGACCGTTTTGCTATCCTTATTGACACGCTTTTCTTTACCATCGTAGAAGGACAAGTGCACAAGTGAAAAAGATGCAGTGACTGGGTGTCTCCGCCGTACAATCCGTTCAAAAGCTCGAAGGCGGCGCTAACCACCATTGTGTTTTTCTTATTGAGCGCCTTCCAAAGATAGAGTGAGTCAGCCTCTGTCTCCGCCCATATGACCAATGCGGACTGTGTCGTCAAGCATCCCCAATCGCTGCGCCACCTCATCCGACAGTCCGGCAGTTTTTGGTCCACACAGCCTTTTAGAAGAGGTTTCAATTTGGGAAGAAATGAGCCCGGACCAAATGATTTCCTTTTAGGTGGAGATTATGGAGTGGTTGCAACAACTGGTGAGTTATGGCAACAGCAACGTCGGTTTGCCTTACATGTGTTCAGGGATTTTGGCATGGGAAAGGATGTCATGCAGGAGCGGGTGAGTAAAAAATATAAAAATAGTCTAGAGATGATACAGCCCCCGACGTTATTCAGAAAAA
>MU939736.1:0-10288 GCA_036418165.1 Cooperia oncophora
TTTTGGCAGTTAAACGATGAAAACTTCTGGAGAGTTCTCAACTTTTCCGAGGCTACGACTTGGGTAATGGCGGACCCATAACAAAGCAAAAACCAGGATGGAGAAACTGAAGATTCTCTTTTTCTGATGACACTGAAATCTCCCGGAAGAGTCCATTATTCAAAAATTCCGCCGTTGAGGATTTTTCTCTGCGTCGAGGGAACCACCTTTTGCGCGCAGATGTCTACTGTTCAGGAGGCTTTACCTTCTCCGCGCGTAGCTTTTGGATGAGGTTTAGGAAATAGAGAAAACCTCTGCATCGGCTCTTCTCAACATGCACTGAAATTCTGCTACTCAGCTATCTGATTGGAAATGCTGAGGCTAATTGAAAGAGCTTCAAGCTGTGAGAATGAGTACTTCTGCTTCGTAGCCCACAATCCAGAACCCATGGAACGCTCACCAGGGAAGGTCGTTCAGGGCGTGCCCCGCTTTTTCGAAACGGTTTATTGCACTTTGTAGGGCCTTGCCCATGAACCATAAAAGTGGGCTTCGTTTTGGCTGAGCGGCCCCAGGAACGCCAAAAAAGGAGCGAAAGGTACGTCTATGTACCCCCATATGAGGGACGTTAAGCGCTATACTGGCGCCAAATTGCGTCGACGTCGAAAATAAGTGTCAAAATCGTAATCAGGACCATCGATTACCCTTATGGACGAACTTCCAGCCAAAAATTTTTTTTCGATTTTTTGGGGTTTTGGTGGACCATTTGGTCGGCAGTGGTGACCGGAGTATCCCATCTTCGTAAAGACGATGATGGAACGACGACGTAGCAGGCCGCCGGGCAGGACAGCAAACCTGGTGGAATGCCTCCCTTTCCTTCCTCTTTGCATGAATTTCATCGGCATTGTTACTTTTATCTTTGGATAGGGGGTCCCATGGCGAGGCACTGTAGACTTCTATAGAAAGACTGTCGGGCACAACCCAACGCACACACCCAAAAAAGTCGAAAAAAATTTTTTGGCCGAAAGATTGTTTACAGGGGTAATCGATGGCCCCGATCATGATTTTCACACTTATTTTCGGCGCCGACGTAATTTGGCGCCTGGGTAGCGCTACACATCCCTTACTTGTGTGTAGCAAACGCATTCATTGGGAGAAACATGTCACTCCATATTAGCGATAAATGGCACCGTAGCTACAAATAAGTTCCATATTCGTGATTCGGGCATGGTCTGACCTATAAAGGTCAACTTTCAATTACGGTCTTGCTTAATGGTATGTGAAACCACTGATTCATGGAGTGTTCCCATTTAAAATGTGCCCATAAATGGCAGTTATCGAACGCATACTCACGCACAGACATATTTGAACGCGAAAACAGCAAAACATAAAAAATGCAAAAACTCGCACGCCGAGGGGAGTCGAACCATCAACCCCACCCCAACTGTCCGCTTGAGAATCCTTCACGCTATCCACTAGGCCATCCGATCGTTGTTGCTGAACATTCCTCCGATCGTTGAAGAAACCATTCCATGAAGCCGTTCACGCTTGATTACGTGCCACAAGTAAGACCCCATACCCCGACTACTTTTCTCTTCGATTCCGATAGTACCTTTATAGGGTCCCTCCATTCAGCAACTGGTCAAAGTTTCAAGCGGTTTACAGCTCGTAGAGGCTCAAAAACAATCAGTTTCCATAGGTTTCGCTCCTTTTTTGGCATTCCAGGGGCCGCTCAGCCAAAACGAAGCCCACTTTTATGGTTCATGGGCAAGGCCCTACAAAGTGCAATAAACCGTTTCGAAAAAGCGGGGCACGCCCTGAACGACCTCCCTTGTCAGAAGAATGTATCCTATATGCAGTTAGTGTCAGATGATGGGCAGAAGGAATGGTAGGCTGAGGTCATGAGGTGCGTCACGAACAGGACCTCTTTCTCATTTTTTGTAACAGCTAAAGTCATGTAGTCCATGAATCATCTTTTTGAGTCTGTTGACGCACTCCCCGTAGTCAGGAGCACGTGGAAGCACTTTCGCGATGGGATACGTTCTTTTGAGCCAAAGCCTCAATTCCGCTTTCAACCCTTACGCACAGGTCTGCTGGCTTTGATTTCTCCAGATACGATCCCTCCCCTTCCAGCGAGCAAGTTACGACCCCCCTTGTTTAGGGTTCCGCAACGGATGCTTGACCCTGATTCGAAGTGCCTAAGCTTTTGATGGGACGGCTCTTTCCAAGAACGAGACAGAGTGGTAAGGCCATCACGCGAGATGAAAAATACTACGTAATAATACATATAATCAGGCTGTTCAACACACTACACATGGCATAGCCGAACTCTCACATAGTCTGTAACTGTGTGCTTCGAGGGAGCCACCATAATACTGTAAGTTGCGAGCAGCATGCGGAACTTGTTGGTTATTACCGTGGGAGTCATCATTGGATCCATAACTAGAAAAAGTGATGTCATCTTGTTTGTCACAAGACAAACTGGTTTTTGCGGAAAAGAATATTTCGAGATGGAAGGAGAATTGTAGCCTTCACTTTAGAGGACGTACTCCTGATGAAGGCGCGCGGCATTTTGGTGGATTTCGTCGCAGCACCACTGGTTAAGAACTACCTGATTAGCCCTAGTATTCCTGTGCAGCTTCATCCTTTAGCAAAGGATATAACGACATGAGTGACAATTGTTCTTTTATACCAAAAATGCTTTGCGGCTATTTGAAACTGGAGGGGTATTCGCAGAATTATGCCCTTTAATAGCCCCTCACTTGCCCATTAACCACTTATTCCATACTGACAGTCGTTGAACAACGGGCTTCCCACATACAGTTATGATCCTTGCAAGCGATAAGGCGTGACCCGTGACGAGGCGCGGTCGCTATTGCGAGCCGCTGCCAATCTACTTGGCCTTTCCACCAAAATGATTCATTCCTTAGTCCGTATCCGTTGGTGGTGAGGCTGCTACTGACTGTGATCCCTACATGCTGGAAATCAATACACGCCTCTGGTGAGTTGAAAATGTGGGGTGCGCGAGAAAATGCTCGTCAAATGAAATGTGTTGGCCGTATCCCCAACGTATTGCATATAAGTTCACGACAACTACTACCATGAGTTCTCGACTCACTACTACAAACTGATGGTGAAAAGGCCTGGTCGGCGACTCAAAATAGCCTTTTTGTTAGGGACGGTTAAATTCTTTTAAAGCCAGATATTAGGGTTGGCGGGCGAAAGTTCTGTTACAATTTTTTCAATTAGAACTTTTTTACAGATTAGAGGTTTCCGTTACAAGAATCAAAATTATACTTTTACAGCCATCTTATGAGAGATCTTCTCCCAGTTTACCTCGTGACTCAGTTCCCGCGGATGCAATTCCCTCAACAAATGCAATGCCGAACGCGACAGCAAAGTTGGACTTCATTCTCAGCTTGACATGGGATAGCTCAAGTCAAGAGGTCTCTCTGGCTGTTTGAATACGGGAGACGTTAGCAGTCAGAAAGGCACTTATATGTCTTTGGACTACACCAGTACGATGTCGGAGACTGTTGAATACGGGAGACGTCGTTCTAGCAGTCACGAGAAGAGCAATTGTCTGCGACTACACACACGGTACGAGGGTCAGAGCCATAGCCCAGCTCTATTGCCGGGAATGCATTAAGTATCGCTGTCACCTTGAGAAGCATTAGATTGGCCGAGGCTCGAACTTTTCTGAGGGTCCACAACGTTTTTATTTAGGTGCGCGGTAGCACGTTGAAGACTACTGATTAATTGTACGCCTTGTGCCGAGATTTTGCCTCTTCTGCTTGGACGATTCGCTTTCAGATTCTCGTAGTGCCTTGCGTACGGGGCCCCTTGTTGACCGAGTGAGGCCAGCTCTTCACCAGTTAGTTTCCCGATCTCCCACCGCTATCAGTTATGAGCGATGGAGTTTACGGGCACTCTCCAAACGCTTCGTTGCGTCATGCGAAACGTTAGGCTCCCGTTTGTTCAACGGACTGTCAGTATGAATAAGTGCGTTCTACAGCATGGGCAAATGCCTTCGAGTGGGGCTATTAAAAGGCATAATGTCTGCGAATCACTCGAAGAGGCTAGGGGCGTGTGGAAGATGTCTATGACGTAGAACATTGTTTCCTTGTTGCAGCTCCATGTATTTCGGGGGGAGCTTGATTCTCTTACAACTCTCGACGCATTTGCCTCGTCGACACTGCCATGCTGGGCGCCCTTTGACGGGTTTCTGGTAGAAGAAATAGTTCAAGGAAGCGCTTGAAGGGGTCGGTGCTGAAGGTAGCGGATAACATTCTTGTCCATAATGCAGAATAAGGATGAGCAGGAGCCGAGCCAGTGACACTAATAGAAAGATCAATCCTTAATGTATAAATGCTCACATTACCGGTTAGCCCTCTTCAGGTAATAGGCGAATACTTGGGTTCAAAAAAGTATGACAGAACTTTCCCGCCAACCTAATACTCCATACACTCATCATCCGGGCAGTTGATTAGGGCGGTCCTTGAAGGGCCGCAGACCAGCGACCGCGTGCGTGGGAACTGTTTGCGGCTATGAGCTATTTCGGCCTGTTTTAGTCATTTTCTCCCTACTTTTCACTGTCTTTGGCTGCTTTTTTAATGTTAGGTGTTCCTTGTCTTCACAAGGTAAATTATGATTGAGTTTTCTAACTTTTGCGAACAATTAAACGATTAAACAAACAAATAAACAAATACCTAAAAAAATCGCGAAAAACATCATTACAGAGACAAAAAAGAAGAATTCACGTTTAAATACTTCATGTAGACAATAACGGGAATTACCTTGAAAAAAATAGAGAATACAGTGAAAACTTGTAAATTGGGAACAACCGGTTGCCGCGGTCGTTACGCCGCAGCCGCGTCGCGTCCCTTGGGCCGGGTAATCAACTGCCCGGATGGCGACGATATGTGAAGGAGGTGGTGTAGTGACAAGTGGAGGAGTTACCACCAGGGCACGCCATTGCGTTGTGATCATTTCCTGAAAAATACGACCCCCCTAATTCCATCTTCAAGTACGACCCCCCTCCCCATGTTACCTCTTCCCTAGATTTTTCCAACCTCCTACCACTTTGTCTATTTTTTCCCAAAAATTTCTGGTTTTTTTACAAAATTTTGCTGTCGAGCGGGGGGGGGGGGTCGCAGTACCTACGTACGTCCCAAGCACGTCCAGCACTCTGGCGCTGGTGTAGCATACTGACAATACGTACGAGGAAGGGGCGATGATAGGAGCTACGATCACCGCCCACAAGGGCACCATGAATTTATAAACAATGGAAAGGACTTACGACTGACGATGAATAAACAGACGAAAGTACATTCCCGGACTTTTCTGATTGCAGGAGCACATTTGCTTGCAATTGGGAAGCCCTATCTAGAAGTTACACCTTCCAAACACCTGCGTGAAAGCCCCATGCATGCGCATTGCAGAGGTGATGCCACTTGGCGCCCAATGGCCTATTTCCTGGGGAAAATCTCTCGAATCGGAACATTTTGAAATCGCTCAATTCAGGTGACAAGGGCCAACCTAGCTCTACTCATTCCCACTTACCCCTCGTGGCTTGAAATTGGCTCCAGGTCGTAAAATAGCGCGCACCAATGAGCTTGTATGAGCGCGCTGACCGCGAACAGCCAAAATTCAAAAGTAATCCATAGTTCCGGTTCCCAGCTGGCCTGGTGAGTTTTTTTCTTATCCATTTGATTGTGAATTATTTTGATTGTTTGTTTTTGTTGAGTTTGATTTTGTTTTGTTGAGTTGTGAGGAAATTGCTCAGGATTCAATTTCTACGGTTTCATAGGTAGCTTTTGCAATGGATTCTTTTCTAGATTTTGCGGATTAGTGGATTGGGATTTATCTAGACCAGATGAGGAGGGTTGGTGGGCGAAGTGTCTTGAAGTTTTTTTGTGAGGAAGGAGGAAAAAGTTTCAGCAATATTTTTTTTAGTTCTTGGCCTAGGAATAGTTCGATAGTGCCTAGTTCTATTTATTGTCATCTACATCGTCCCTTTTGAGCTTCTTTTCACTTGTACCGTGTATCACCGCTCTCTCCACTTCAACATGGGCCATGCGTTTACGACCCCCCCCCATCGCGGGCAAATACGACCCCCCGTTGTGATGATCACAAAGATGGCGTGCCCTGGTTATCACTCGCCCGGTCCTGCGTTCAAATCTCGGGTCGACTCCCGCCCAGGCCAACCAAGCCTTCTACCCTCCGGGGACGGTAAATTGGTATTCGTCTGGGAGGATAAAACACTGACTTGTACATCGGCTGGCCACCGCAAGTCATTGTATAGGCCACATCGCATTCAATAAGCCACTACGATTCTGAATGGAAGTAGAATGCGTGCCGCATCCCACAAAGGGATTGATCAACGGCGAAGACTTTATCCTTCCTTTATTATACTTCATAACATCAAATAAACTGTAAGTCTATGTGTAGTTCATATCGTCGGAGCGACTGTGGGAGGATGCGTAGAATGGGCCCACTCGCGGCTGCATTTCTACTAATGGTGGCTGGTTCAGGAAGAAACAACAGACAACGAAAACGCTGTGGGTGGGCTCATTCCACGATTAATGACACTGTTCCGCCGGGTCGTGACGATGTGGAGTGTAATGACAATAAATTTTAATGACATTTTATACACCGATCGTTTGACTCAGATCGTTACACAGATTGTTTGATTGCGAGGGACTTTTCCTGTTACACCGAAGTAATCCTTGATCAACTAGAAAACAATGATAGTACACAAGCGGGCCGTTCGGCGACGGGAGGGGGATATGCTACTTCCCATCGACGTGTCGACCCATCTAGAGAGCCTTTTTCTTGAGTTGACAGGTTTCACCATGTGGCTCGACGAGCTTGCTCCAGCTTCACAAGAGTTCACAGGTTTCACCAGAGTGAGACTTGAATCGGAACTAGTGAAGCAGCGAAAGTGCAAAATGCCTCCCCCTCCTCCCCCCGTTGCCGTTTGCGAAGTCGCCATGTCTTCACATGGGTGGATTGTCACATCGCTTGATTCCTTTCAAGTTCTGGCAGGAGGTTCCGCCGAAAAGTACGCAAGTGGCTTGTCGTTGAAAATTGTGCACTCGCATATTGCCACTGGAGTTGTTTCTTACCTTGAGGCTAACGGTTCGACGAGCGACTCTGGGTTAAAAAGAACACATTTCACAAAATGTAGAACCCACGCAGAAGACTCGGTTCACCACTCTCACTATCCCTGTTACAGAAATAATCCCCATTCACCCGGTCCACGTCTACTGGCACCATCTACACTTCCTATCCCTGTTACAGAGTAGGCGTGGCATTTGGACATGGAATAGGGCGCCGCCGCCACGTTCGGCCCAAGACGCAGCCAGGCCTACCCCATCTCAGCGATTTTGTCTGTAACTCCCATCTGCAATCATTCGCGTCGTGTATCGGCGGCATGCGAAATGAAACCGGTATCGTTTGATGGTTTTGCAACTCGCAGAGATCCACTAAGAAGTCGAAATGTATTTTTATGCCCAAAGCCAATATTGCGTGGAATTCCCAGAATAGTGTTGATTTTTTTGGCAACACTTACCCTTTGCTGTCCCCATTATCATTCGAAATCAGGCCGGTTTTCTAAACGACTTTTTTCTCCGTAGATTTGGCTGCTTTGTCTTCAGGTGCAGTTCAACCTCCCAAACACGAATATCACATCCGCTTAAGCCGGGACCGCCTGGCACCCGCGCCACAGGAGCCAGCGAAAAAATACCATGGATCACATAAAAAAGGATAAAAAGGATAAAGTCTTCGCCGTTGATCAATCCCTTTGTGGGATGCGGCACGCATTCTACTTCCATTCAGAATCGTAGTTATTGAATGCGATGTGGCCTATACAATGACTTGCGGTGGCCAGCCGATGTACAAGTCAGTGTTTTATCCTCCCAGACGAATCTGGTACCAATTTACCGTCCCCGGAGGGTAGAAGGCTTGGTTGGCCTGGGCGGGTGTCGACCCGGGATTCGAACCCGGCGCCGCGCGAGTGGTAAGCGCGCCACTTGTCACTACACCACCTCCGCCTATGGATCACACAGTGCTGAAAATTTTGTTCTCAGAGATAGTTCGACCCTTAAAGACAGCGCCCGCGATGGACTTTGGCAGGTCTCAGGGGTCAAATTTGTTAGAACAGGTGGCCAATGAAGCACTAATCAAAAGTAGGAAAAAGGTGTGGAAGAGCGTGAAATAAGACCCTACGAAATTTAAGGCATGTGGACGAGTTTCGCAGACCTTTGGTGAGTTCTCCAATACACGTCGCCGCCTCGGAACTCCAGAAACTTAGCGTTTATCAATGCCAGCAAGCACTGATAACTGTTAACCAGTCGGGGCGGGATTAACAGGGAAGGAGGCGTCAGCTCAGCCTTGTTGACTCCGCCCTCGTCAACCAATCGATTTCGAGCCGCAAGAGTGGGATTTCCGCTGTGGTTGCGTACTCCGCGTTCGTTTTCATTGGAGGGTTTTTTCACTTTGGTTGATCGCGGACGCTGCCTTTAAGTCACAAATATCATATCCGTTTGGCCTGAAAATGCCTAACGCAATAGTGCAAGAGACGGCACCAAAATAGTGCAAGGGACTGCTTCGATTTCGGTGAATGCATCACGGACTCCACTCGGCTTTGTGCAGAGCAATGTGCTAGAGCAGTCAGGGAGACAAGGAGAAAAAATGAAGCACTCCCACTGATGCTGAGTATAGTGTATGGTATGTTGGCGCCAGCGCCTATAGCGCGGGAGCCGAGCGGTCTCGCGTCAAGCGCATGCGATATTCGCCTTTAGGAGGTTAAACTACAGCTGGAGAAAAAAATCTTGGCTAAATCTGTAGAGAAAAACGTCCTGGTAAAAAAAAACTGTGCGGATTTCGTATGATTGGAGCAGTGAAGGGTAAGTAGTGCCAACTTTTTGGCATACTGGGACTCTTTGGAAGTAGTATTTTTGTTGTACAATGGCTGCTTTCTTTCTTGAAGGCATGAGGCAAGATAAGTTGGTACTCCTTCTTAGATGGTAGCAAGAGGGTTATACAGTGAGGAAAATGAGAAAACGCGAAGGGAAATGGCCACAAAAACTGCAGCAAAAGCTTTCGCTCTACACCCACACAGCAATTTCTGACGAGTTCCCCGTTGGCATCGTGCCAACAACAGCTAGGTAGGTACCACCGTAGCCGCATCATATTAATCCCTTCGCTTCGTGTCTTCGCAAATGAAGCGATATGAGCATCAGCACGGTCAGACATTTTGCGGACCTACGCGGTGGGGGTCCAGGTCGGTATGCTGTATATTGGTAGGGTACAATAAGGGTATTTTTCTTCAGAAAAGGCGCCACGCAGCGCCTGTTCAGGAATTCTGTTCCGCTGGGCTGATCCTACACGTCTCAAGGACTTATCATGCCACTTGCATTTGAATACCTAACTACCTATTTTAACCACATGCAACGTGAGGGTTTAGGCTCAACAAGCAGCTCAGAACTCGATTTCCAGTGGGCGGCTGTTCGTCACAAGTTGCACATCCACATCCACATGAAAAACGCGAAAGTGAAACGAAAATGTGCGCAAACGGAACAAAAGAGGAGTTCACACCCTAGGAGAATCGAAAGATATGGCACGAAATGGAAGCAAGTGTACAAGAGAAAGGGCAAAACTTCCAGTCAGGGAATGGAGTGCGAAAATCAAGAAGGAAGATGGCGAAATAGTAAAGGAAGTATGTCATTGCCTGACCCATTTACCTATTTGTCCCTAACGTCGATAAAAAAATGTATTAACAACCTTTAGATCCGTCCTACAAAAAAAAACTGGAGGTTCACGGTCAGCCAAGGTCAGGAATGAATGGTTTCAAACGAACATTCGCGTGTTGACAGGATGTCAACTGTGCCGGCGCAAAAAACTGTTCTATACGAACGACCCAGTTCAACAGCGCACGATACCATCGATCTCCTCACTCACAAGAAACGCCTCTCAGAGTGCGCTCATAAAGTTTTGAAGAAATCTCGAATGTAAAAATGAAAGCTTCCAATTCGTAATCACGTTAATAGTGAAAGTAGTGCTTCAGATCAAAGAAGTCAGTAACTAAAGAAACATTTTCTTAACGCTTTCGGAGCAGTTTTCAAGATGAAAAATAATGAAAAATGCCACAAGGTAAAGCAAAGAATGTAACAGAATTAGAAGTGGCTGATTTACTCGGACGAAAGGACACTGCGGCGTTTCACAGAACCAGATTCGATTAAGTGCAAACCAAGAAACAAACCGGCGCGGTGACACACTCACTATTCGCCATAAATCGACGAATTACCTG
>MU939737.1:0-24606 GCA_036418165.1 Cooperia oncophora
TTCTTTCTGTATTCAACCCTCTTCTCTTTGTTTCTCATATTTATCTAATAGTGAGCTCCTGTTTTCTACTTTATCACATTTTAATGTAGTTTCGCAATCGGGATCAAAACGAGGCAGCACTGCAAGACATCAAGCAAAGCCATCAAACATCAAGCAACTGTGAAACCAAATAATTAAAGTCAAAAACGATAAATAAAACCAATTATCACAGTCTTCTGTATCAAAAACTACATTAAAATGTGATAAAGTAGAAAACAGGAGCTCACTATCAGATAAATATGAGAAACAAAGAGAAGAGGATGATATAGAAAGAAAAAACATAAAAGCTGGAGTTCGGTACAACTGTAGCGCTACGCTGTAGCGCGACGCTGTAGCGCGACGCTGTAGCGCGACGCTGTAGCGCGACGCTGTAGCGCGACGCTGTAGCGCGACGCTGTAGCGCGACGCTGTAGCGCTACAAGTATGAACGCTGCCTTATTGGTAATAGGGAAATCTTCGCAAGAGCGTCAAGGGTGAAATGGCTTTAGCGATGCTCAGTCAAATACGAACCTGGATAGGCTAACAGACTTTAAAAACACGCAGAGAAAAAAGACCAATCGAAAACACCTCGAAAGGCTGACAACTGCGAGCGACAAAGCAAACGGATTCCACAAACCCACGAATGGCTAAGCGCAAAAATAGCATTTCTTGTGGAACCTTCGGCCTCGCGGATCAATACCGATATCTAGCGACATGACTGAGTGGCTCGCATGTTAAGTGTGTGAGCGTCAGCTACGACAAAAAAGCTGCCAAGCTTCTTGTGCAAGAGGCATCCCTGGTGGTGTAACGGATAACACAATCGTCCAGAAAGCGTGATTGAGGTCCCGCCTGGGGTCAATGCTATTGCTCATAGGGAGCACTCTCGAGACGACCAGTAAACTATGTCTCCTGACTAAAATAGGGTACAGTTGCTGCGGAACCTCTCATGTTGCCTCATTCCATCATCGCATACAAAATAACATGGTACATCTCGCAGTATCAACATACGACAAAAGCCTTACATCGCCAGTTCGATTAAATTTATCTCGAAAGCCGCCATGCTTCGAGTAATACTAGGGTAATACCTCAGCAATAACTTCTGAATACTCACTTTTGGCCACAGCCTCCACATTCGTAGATATATTTGACACCGACTTCATAAACGTGACATCGTTAAAACACTGGTAAAAAGGAAATCGTCGCATGCATTGAGCAGCCCTAAAAGCTTCAGAAAAATTATGCGGAATTGCTGGAAGCGATTATAATCCCCTAGATTAGAGAATTCTGAAATGAGGAACGTGAACATTTTCACACAAAAATACAAATTCATTCAGAATTCCTATATTTACGGAATGTGTCAACCTGTTACTCGGTTTTAAGATGTAGTAGCCTATTTTCTGAGATATAAAAAGCATTTCCCAGCAAGGAACGAAGCAAAATTCAACAAAAATGAATAATAGGAAGTTATACATAATTACAACAGATCTGGATGCCCTGAAAAGAAGTGGAACAAAAGCAATAATGAGTAAAAAGAACCAAAACTAAAAGCACTATCAAAATAAAAAGCAGAATTCTCACCGGTGGCGAAGTTGCTAGATTATTTGGTTAATCGATTAATTTGAATAACGTCACTCTACGCTGTTTTGCTCTACCTTGATTACTTGCTTACTAGAACTAGTAGTTTTCGCAAAGTAAAGCGTGAATAAAGAAAAAGTGCGAAAAATAATGAAAGGAGATACTTACATAGAACCCACAATGCCTAGTGATGCTGCAGTACGTGATATTGACGCATGGTCTCGAGTGCGTGCTGCAGCTTCAACCGCGGGTCAGAAAGCAGCTCAAACCACATTTCATCATTTCTCGTCCTGAAGTGCAGCACTTCTCCACTGCCGAACTCCTCAGCAAGCGTCGGTTCCTCAGTCTCAGGAGTACATGCGCGAACCTAGAACAGCGCGAATTGCTCTAGGTAAATCAGTTGTACGTTAGTAGGGTTTACCGGGTAGCATTTTCCTCCGTCGCCATCAACAAAGCCCACGCATGAGCTGTACGCCTTCGGTGCCCGCGGAGAGATCAGTTCACCCGGCAGCACTATCGTTGCTGACTGATCATTCACAGACTTTAACAACAGTACGACTGAGGCGCTTCTCCGGTAGGCGACATTTGAAGCTACACCAAGTAGTTTACATAGCTGATTGGACTCTGTGAACTCGAGAACTTTGAGTACTGGATCCACCTGAAAAGAAATTTGTGTACAAGCTACAGGAGAAGGCTAAGTGAAGAGTGGTTTCGTTACCATCGTCTTTTCAGTGCAAAGTCTTGAATTGCTCTGTACAAACGCTTCAAAACTGTCCATTTGACAAGAAGTGTCCAGTTGGAGGTAGCCTTGCACTTCACTTTGTACTCCTACCCACAGCAGCAGACGCTCTGCTGTAAGCGGTAAATTAGCGTCGTATTTACCGAGCAACGCATCTAACATGGCTCGATATCGTCGGTTCAGTAATGATGTTCCGTCAGCAATATTCTGACTTAACGAAGCTTGAAACTGAGAGTCTGCATTGCCTGAAAGCAACTTATATCCATTGAAATCATTGCTCAGAGAGCTGGAAATAAATTCCATTGGATCGTAATGTAATTACCTTCTCTACTTGTCGTTGGCCTTTCCATATCTACAACAGACGGCTCCGGCGTATCCTGTACTGTGTTGGCGTCCATGTCCTCATCGAAAAACTCGTATGGATCCCCTGAACAGTTGTAGACGTTTGCCTATAACCCTAATTGAGGAATATAAGCTCTTGTAACGGACTTGCAGACTGCGTTACAGGTAGTGCATCGTTTCTTTTCTCTAGCATCGAATCGCGGCGAAAGGTTTGTTTTTTTGTCTTCATACAAGTTTCGCCCGCGTCTGTCGATTTTTTTCGCAGAACAAAATTTAAGATGTTCCATTTACTGCTTTTCTCAGATTTCACTGGTTTCCATCGTTTCATCGTTGGTCCTTCATCGCTTTCGCCCGAACTTAGCGCTGAAATTGTCTTTCGAGAGGCTCTGATTATTGCTGCCGCTAAGAAACTAATAACAACCACACTATGAAATAGGTACCATTAACTGGTGATGAGGGTTGTGCCTGTTTTCTTGGAGATTTCCTTGATTCCACTGAGGTTGTGTCGCCTACTTTACCTAAATAGGAAAGTAAACGTGAACAAATTTCTGAGTTGATTAATCGCTATTTTGAGGTGTACAATCAGTACCTATTGGCTTTGAGGGGACATAGTCGTCGTCATCAGTGTCAGATCCTTCTGTATCCTCGCTCTCTCCTCCGGAAATCGGTTCCCGAGGTCCACAATCCTCCTCTGCCTCCGCCTCTGACAATTCTTCTGTCACCACATGAAATCTGAATGGTAAAAAGTGAAACATTGGATGAGCGAAACAGTCTAAGTGATCGTGCATACCCTCTGAATTTCACTCGTCGCTTGACCGCCAACACTTCCTTCTCGTCCAAGTTTTGCTGCCGCCTGGCCATCGCCTGTAAACATCGGTATGCTCTCACAGCAGGCTCTACGAAATCGTCCACGTAGTGAAGCAACTGCGTTTTTTGCGTGTGGCCTGAAAAGATGTGAGTGTTCCTCTCAGAAGATGATGGTAGCAAAATACTGGCTAACCCATCAACATGGCAACATTTGCGTCAGCTGGGTCCAATGTATCTCCTTTCTTCTGAGCCATGTAGGTGTCGAATTGTGAAGTGCTTGCTGCGTGTCTCACCTTCAAATTGTTGACTTGTTTCCTAATGATTAATTCATTGACAGTTCCTCACTAACCGCATTGCATGTGATAGCCATTTCTTCACAGTTGAGAATTTTGAAGAAGCGTCTCAGAAGAGGAGAAACAGACGAGAATGACACAGGCGTTCCGCTCCACAGCAAAAAGAACTGGTCCTCTTCGCGGCTGATGTCATCACGTTGGCTCACAAGGCTAAAGACAATCGGCGCTATGGAGATTCTGATAATGTTAGTAGGGGCATACCTAGCTCGAAGTTTTCTGTAGTACTGCAACCACCGATGCGACTTCTTGTCGAGCCCGAAAAGACCACTTTTGCATGTCGTCAGTTCGCGCGACATTGTACGCTGTTTAGGGTTCGGAAAGCGTGCAACCTACAAAGATCTGATTTGCTGGCCAGAAAACACCTTATAATAAACCCATGTGTAAAGGGAGATGAACTCTACCCAGTAGTCCTTGGTCTCTTGTGTATGCTTGATTAGACCCATCGATTGTGTATTCACCTCCACAACACTGCCACAAATGGTTTTGTAGGCGACCTCATTTCTTGTGGCGTTGCAAACCATTATGTAGGCTATCAGAGCGCTGTAAGACGGTGACGTTGTATTTACTACAATCTTCTTTTATGTTTAGGAAAGCTTTATCTGCGCACCTCATTACGAAATTATACTCTGCGTGAAGCAGAGCTTTTGCATTCCTGGAAAATTTCTTCATTATGTCTTCGATTATACTGTCGATGACACTGTGGTCAACAACCGCCCGCATCGCAGCATACACCACGTAGCCCTAGAGAGCACCAAAAATGGAATGAATAAGCTTGGTTTGAAGTCCTTGTGCTACCTTCACTGGTTTCCTTGCAGGAATTACCCCTTTGAACGATGCAGCTGACCGTTCTTCTTGTTTCGGATTCTTCAAGTAATGTCTCAAAGACTTATACGCCTCCTTTGCCAGATCTCTTCTACGTTTTCCGGCATCTGCTCAGATACAACACACTCTATGTTAATAATAGGGAACAAGTTTACGAAACATACTTGGATCGACGTGCCTTCGCAGAAACTTGAAGAATGCAATCATTGCTTTTACGAAGCCCAGCCGAACTCCGACGGTTACCTCTGCCTCTTGCGTTATGCGTAGGAAATCCGGGATCATACAATAGGAGAACAAGGCGTCGTCTATAGTGACGATTCTCCCGCACCTAAACTTGGTCAATATCCCTTAACACGCAATTGTTGCAATTAACCACCGCTTACCGTTGACGTCCTCTCATTGCTATCAACATGAATCTACTAACATACGTGCTGTAAACCTCGCAACCCTTCAGTACATTCATCTGTGGAGGTTGGGTCCCAACCAACTGAAGTTAGAGCATATACGAAACATGAAGAGCTACTAACGGTGTACGGAACTCTTACAACGTAAGTTTTGAGATCCTCCTTGAACGCCTTCAAAATCGGATGTTTGTCCTCTTTCAGCTTCCTCCACAGTTTGAGTGAGGAATCCGCACGTCTCTGCCATCCTTAAAGAAGCCAAATTTTCGAGCAACCGTGGGCATTCGTGTCTGGTGACTGTCTGCGAGCGTACCCTCTTCTGAGACAATGTACTCTTGTATGAAGTAGTCGCAGTCGAGTATGTCGTCATCATGAGCGAACATCAGATCTCTGCGAGGTTCAGCAAAAAAGTGGGCATGGATATTGAATCCACCTAAAGTTGACTTTGATTAATGAACTTGCTGACTCACATTATCTGCCCACCTTTGAATTCTTTGTCATGCTTGATTCTGTACTGGTATGCGCGAGGGATATACGGGCCACAGAAGGTTTCCGGCAAAAACTGAAATTGGAAGCGGATCATAATACCGTTACACGAACTGGGACTCTTCAAAAGTGTCTAATCAATGCAACCTGCTGAGATGACGTCGGACGGTTCTTGAAAAGATGGCCGCGCCTCTTCCACATGTTCTTCTCTAAACTGCATTTGCAAACTCATTCCTGCTTGACGCTGAAGTTGCAGTGCTCGTCGCTCGTAAGCCTGTAACGCGGTCTCAGACTGTTGAAGTAATGAATGATGAATCAGTCTGTGAAACACTACCCCGTAGATAGGAACACCGCCGTTGCGCAGTTGTTTCACTATGGATTTGTACGCATCCCATTCTCTGTCGGTTGAAGGTTCTGGTATCCGGCTGAAGTCAACACGCGCCCCTTTCAATCGTTCTAGTATCCCACGGCTCATTCTCATTGTCACCTGAATGGGAAGTCGATGACAGTATCTGGATCGTCCCATAGCAAACGTCAGCACATTACCTCCAACACATCCTCACTGGATTCCTCATGAAGGTTCTTTAAGTGGGAGCGTAGATTGAATTTTGCGTGCTTGCCACAAAAAACGCAGAACTGGTAGCTTTCACTTGGTACAGAGGGAGAATAAACTTCTATAAATAATGATGTATTCAAATGGATATTGTGAAATTGGGAAATAGGTATGTCATGAGCATGACGATAGCTCGTTATGCAGCCTCACCGTCTGTCAACTCGACAGGCAGCTTCGGGATTTTCTCCGAATTTATCCATTCTGCCATCAGCTTTCTTGCCAGCTCCCCAATGCGCTGATCCCTGCCAGCCATCAAATTCCTTCTTGACTTCACTCCTGTTACTTCCGCAGAGAATTGCTCACTGCCAGTAGTCGGAGCCATCTCCTGCTCGACACGTTCCTCTCGCTGTTCTCCTTGCATATCTTCATGATTTAGAATCGGATACATATACAAACAGGGAGTGAAGAAAACCCGAAGTAATGTGGCGTTTTTCTTGTTTTCGACGACTTTAGTGAACATTTCAAAGTAGTTGTTATGTGTTGAGATTTCAGGTAAGTTTTTGATTAAATGATTTTCCGAGCTGTGAAGAGTTGAGCCAAACTCTGGGTCATTAGGTCCGCCAGGACAGGAAAGACCCCGCCCCGCCCCCGCCAGAGGCTCCGCCCACTGGGCTGCGAACGGCACGGATAACTCGTCCAAGGGCCGTCCCAGCGGGGGAGTGTGTCAGTGGGTTCGACCGGCTCCCGCGATCGCAAACCATGTTTTGCCGCGCGCGAAATTCGCCGCGGAAAACTCGTCCAACAGGGAAAACTGGCCCATAGGGCTTCAACGGAGCGGACAACTCGTCCAAAAGGGTCAGTCGGGTGCGCTGGAAGAGGAGCGACATAACCCCGCCCCCGCGAGAGACTCCGCCCACTGGGCAGCGAACAGCACGGATAACTCGTCCAAGCGCCGCCCCCGGCAGGGGAGTGTGTCAGTATGTTCAGCCGCCCCCAGCGATCTCAAATCATGTTTTGCCGCGCGCGAAAGATCCCCGCCGCGCGCGAAATTCGCCGCGGAAAACTCGTCCAACAGGGAAAACTGGCCCCATAGGGCTTCAACGGAGCGGACAACTCGTCCAAAAGGGTCAGTCGGGTGCGCTGGAAGAGGAGCGACATAACCCCGCCCCCGCGAGAGACTCCGCCCACTGGGCAGCGAACAGCACGGATAACTCGTCCAAGGGCCGTCCCGGCAGGGGGAGTGTGTCAGTATGTTCAGCCGCCCCCAGCGATCTCAAATCATGTTTTGCCGCGCGCGAAAGATCCCCGCCGCGCGCGAAATTCGCCGCGGAAAACTCGTCCAACAGGGAAAACTGGCCCGATAGGGCTTCAACGGAGCGGACAACTCGTCCAAAAGGGTCAGTCGGGTGCGCTGGAAGAGGAGCGACATAACCCCGCCCCCGCGAGAGACTCCGCCCACTGGGCAGCGAACAGCACGGATAACTCGTCCAAGGGCCGTCCCGGCAGGGGGAGTGTGTCAGTATGTTCAGCCGCCCCCAGCGATCTCAAATCATGTTTTGCCGCGCGCGAAAGATCCCCGCCGCGCGCGAAATTCGCCGCGGAAAACTCGTCCAACAGGGAAAACTGGCCCGACAGGGCTTCAACGGAGCGGACAACTCGTCCAAAAGGGTCAGTCGGGTGCGCTGGAAGAGGAGCGACATAACCCCGCCCCCGCGAGAGACTCCGCCCACTGGGCAGCGAACAGCACGGATAACTCGTCCAAGGGCCGTCCCGGCAGGGGGAGTGTGTCAGTATGTTCAGCCGCCCCCAGCGATCTCAAATCATGTTTTGCCGCGCGCGAAAGATCCCCGCCGCGCGCGAAATTCGCCGCGGAAAACTCGTCCAACAGGGAAAACTGGCCCCATAGGGCTTCAACGGAGCGGACAACTCGTCCAAAAGGGTCATTAGGTCCGCTAGGACAGGAAAGACCCCGCCCCGCCCCCGCGAGAGACTCCGCCCACTGGGCAGCGAACAGCACGGATAACTCGTCCAAGCGCCGCCCCCGTCAGGGGAGTGTGTCAGTATGTTCAGCCGCCCCCAGCGATCTCAAATCATGTTTTGCCGCGCGCGAAAGACCCCCGCCGCGCGCGAAATTCGCCGCGGAAAACTCGTCCAACCGCCGCAGCAGCCAAAAGAGCCCCGGAAAACTCGTCCAGACGCCGCCCCGAGTGTGTCGGTAGGTTCGCTCGTAGGCTCCGCCCCCACGGGAGACTCCGCCCACTGCGGAATCCCGGATTTCGCGATTTTTGTCAAAAGTTCCGATTTTTTGGATTTTTTCAAAAATTGGCAAACTGCGCCCCTTCGAACATCGGAACATTTCTACAAAACCACAGTCTTTGGCTTTGTTCAGAGGGACATATTGCTGTAGAAGCGCACACGTCCGAACGTTACTGCACTTTTCATGATGTGGATACGTGGCGTAACCGAAATTGTGCCATTCGCTCAAGTTAATCGAAAAATAAACAGCTCGGGAGACAATAAAAAAATAAACAGCTTGGAATGGACAAATGGTGGATCTCCTACTGTCCTCCTTACAACTGGACTTCACTGAACGTCGTTCTCATTTGCGAATGATAGTATCACGAGTGTCACATCAAACAGTACACTGTCACGGTCAAAATAAGCATAACGAATAGGCACGCTTTGCCCAAAAGAATGTGATTTGAGAAGGAAAAATTCGCGTTCGAAGCTAAAGTGTGTCCTATACGTGGATATGCCTTTATATGGATGTTCATCATAGAATATATTAGGTTGTCCGGAAAGTTCTCAGCGTTTTGTGCACCTATTTTTTGTACATTCACTGCTGATTAAAAACTCATTCTGCCTTGCTTCTCAGTAGCACATCCTGTAGAGAATTTCTTGCGCTATCTGATGGTATAATTGCCGTTTCACCATTGCTTGATAAACCCCCTTTTTTCAAGATTTTTTCAAGCATGTGAAAAGAGCACTTCGGACGATTTTTTTCTTCGACTATAAATTGGGGCAATCCGCAATCGAAACAGCTCAACAAATTAACCAGGTGTGGGGGCCCAATAGTGCTAGAGAAAGCACTGTGCGGCAATGGCTCAACAAATTTCGTTCTGGAGATTTCAGCCTTGAAGATGAACCTCATAGCGGTCGACCTAAAGCAATATCTGACGAGGATTTTAGGGGGATTTTGGAGGCTGACCCATCCCAAACAGTTCGAGAGATAGCAGAAGAGCTAGGCCTTGGCAAATCCACTGTTGCAGATGGTCTGGAACGCATTGGGAAGGTGAAAAAACTCGACAATTGGGTGCCCCACAATCGGAGTGACCGGCAGGAATCGGCACGTCTCGAGGTTCCTTCTGCATTGCTTTTGCGCAGCAGAAACGACCTGTTTTTGGGCCGAATTGTCACCTGTGATGAAAAATGGGTCATGTATGATAACAGGAGACGTTCCGGACAGTGGTTGGATTTCGACGAACCACCGAGGTAATTTTCAAAGCCGAACCCTCACGAAAAAAAGATTCTGGTCACGGCTTGGTGGTCATCGGCTGGTGTGATCCACTATAACTTTTTATCACCAGGCCAAACCATCACAGCAGAACCCTACTGTGAAGAAATCGACGAATTGTACCGAAAATTTTGTCAGATGCAGCCAACACTTATCAAAAGAAAGGGTCCGATTCCTTTGCATGACAACGCCCGCCCACACGTTTCACAAATCACTATCCATAAATTGAACGAATTGGGGGTTGAAGTTCTACCTCAACCGCCATATTCTCCAGACCTTTCACCAACCGACTATCACCTTTTCAAACATTTTCAGAACTTCCTTGCTGGAAAATACTTCATCAATTAGGACCAGGCAAAAAAGACCTTCGTGATTTCGTGGATTCTCGACCACCCAGTTTTTCCTTTGATGGGATTTCTCGACTGCTGTCACATTGGCAAAAGTGTGCTGATTCGAATGGTGCCTATTTCGATTAAATCCGATGAGTATTAAAAAAGTTACGATCGTTTAAAGTGAAACACCCAAAACGCTGAGAACTTTCCGGACAACCTAATAAACTACAATAATTTCATGTGAAGAAACAAGAAGTGAACATGTTCACTAAATTAATGAAGTCATGTAAAACTAGGGCCATCTGCTCCACCTGCAGCGCCTGGTAAACCAATGTTGATCTCTCAACGCTATCACTTTTGGCACATACGGCCCACGTGACGGGTCAAATACGACATTCTCATAGGATTCCCCCCCCCCCCCTTACACCCTTTACCATTCCTGAAGTTGCTCATACCGAGTACTCTGTCATTTAACCCGCGATTCTGCGAATGCTGAACTTCTCCTTCCTTCTCAAGCGAGCACTTTTGCACCATGAATCAATCAATCAACGCCGAACACCTTGCTCTACCCGTAATCTGGCAATCCTAGTGCTGGCCAAATAGGTGAGGCCTATACGATGACTTACTGAGCTATTCCTTGTACACCTTTGCATGTTGATCCATACTATTAATTAACCACCCCCCTCTCCCCCTCCGCCTTCCTCAGATCATCGACCAGCCAGGAGCACTCATATCCTACACACCATCTAGCTGCTCGTCCACTCACAACAGTGCGGATATTTCCGCTTTTCCGATGTGGCAAGTTAAGCATCGCTGGGCCGTGTTAGTACTAGGGTCGGAGATAGCTTGAATCCCACGTGTCATAAGCTTTTGCGCTCTTCACAAAAAATCATCACACAGAAGCAAGGAACATTCAGAAGGAGGCCAGAATTCAGAGAACAGCATTTATGAAATCTTCCCTTTCAAAGCAGCAAAACTTTTTCCTCAAATTTTCTAATTACCAAGGAGGCTGCGTTTGATTCATTACACACAAAAGTTTTCAGAACAAAAAATTTTTTTTATACTCTGTAGAAACAAAACTTCCAAATTAACATGACGATCAACACAGATCAGAGATACTAATGTATGTAATAGCTTTCGGCTAGTTAGAGTTAAAGCCTATTCAAAGTAAAATGACGTCCACGCAGGCCCCTGTGACTACGACGGGGTCAGAAAGAGCCAGAACTGGGCAGATGAATGCGAACACCATCACAAACAAATGAACCGGATACCGTGGCTCCTTACAAAATCTCTTATCAGACTAGGTCAATATATAAAACGATGACGAGGTATCGATGATATATTTGACCTAATCTGATAGGAGAGTAACGAGAGGGGCCAGTTAATATTTTTCAAACACGACGACTGGCTCGGAGAGGTGTGTCATGAACCATCATCCTTCAAGTGACTGCTGTTGAGACTTCGGCAGTCTAGCTCGTGGCTCATTTCGTAAATAGGTTGATTCGGAGAAAAGCGCTTCAGGAAGCTGTGTTCATGTAGAAAAAGGGAGTACGTCTCAGCATTTGAAGGTCACATGAAGGAAATGTTCACCAGCGGGATCCCACACTTCTAGAAGTGAACAGCACTGTCAGCGACAAGCGCAGGCTTGCCCTATGCCTACGGTGCATTCAAATGACATAACAATCCTACAATGAAGGAGAGTGCAAGGCCCAAATCCTAGTAACAGCCGCATATCAGACTGGAAGAAAAAAAAGGACCAGTTGACCCAGCTATACTTTGATATACCTACTGCGCATCTAAGTAAGTGCACTTGTGGTGTCGAGCGAACCTGGAGGGTGTGGCGTATCCCAAAATCTACCCGGTGATCAGATCTAAAGAGGAAGTTTTTTTGTGAACGAGCTTTCCACTTCCAGGGGAAGCGGCGTCTTCATACGCCCCCCCCCCTCTCCCCAGGATACGCCGCGCCCTCGCCCACCATTCACAGAGGGGAACTAACTAGGGATTGACAGAGGTTGGCTTTATGATGGGCCAGGATCCTCCCCACGTCTCCACAGGCCCTCTCCTTCCATTCTGAGCGTCTGAGAAAATTCATGTGGGAATCCTGTGCTTGATCGTGTCTTGTGAAGTACAAAACAAGATTACGAGACGAGGTGATGATACCATAAATACCAGCTCCCGGCTGGTTGCTAGCCGAAATGAATGATTGGAAATTCGCTCAATTTCGCTGAGATAGTAACAGCTCGACTTCAAAAATGCATAATATCTTGTAAATAATGGAGCAATATGAGAAGACTCACCGCAGATGGTGATGAAATCCGTAGCACCACCCTAGAGCCTGGCTGAGTTAGCAACGTGGGGGGGGGTCCTGTTTATCGATCGATTCGAGAACACAGCGAGAGGAGCGCCGGGCAAGTATTTTGCAATCCGAGGGCCACCAGCAAAGGAGTTCAGTGCGTTGTGGACATGTCCACAACATTGCGGATATGTCCGTAACGTTGTGGACATGTCCGCAATTGCCTTTCCCTCAGCACTCTGAATCCTGCTATCGGCCGAGTTCAATCTCCCCGGACCTGAGGTTTGCGTCGCGATGGCCTCTGGTCTAATGCATGGTCGGGGTTTCAATTGAAGGCACCGGGTTCTTCCCATTCTCCCCAACCCTAGACAAATAGCAGATCGCTCACAATCAATGGCTATGAAAGCAACCGCATTCGGTCCCGTGGTGTAGCGGTTAGCACTCAGGACTCTGAATCCTGCGACGGGAGTTCAAATCTCCCCGGGACCTGAGGTTTTGCGTGGATGGCTCTGGGTCTAATGCATGGTCGGGGTTTCAATGAATGGAACCCGGGTCTTTCTATTCTCCTCACCCTAAATAGCAGATCGCTTTCACAATCAATGGCTATCTGTAGTATTAAAAGCAGGTAAGCTATTTATGAGTGAAAAAGTTCTCGGAGTTTTCTTTGGCACTTTCCTTCTCAATTCCTTCTCCTGAACCCTTTACGGTTCTGCTTCTTTCATCTCAGACATTTATATTCGTTGACAGTATATTTATTTGTCTGCCTAATAGATCGGTGGTTTTTTTACCTCACCGATTTCAACAAAAGAACTTATTAATATCTCTCATCGACAGCACACGTACTGTTGTAGACTATCGCTGTGTTCACAGTGACTGTCGGAAGGACACCGCGTAAGCAGGCAATTGATGGCTTGCCCATTCTCGTAGACAATTGATTCAGACGGATTCTTGCATCGTCCTGAAGCACCGGCCTCACTAGTTAGATTACTTATCTATTTCAGACAATCTTGCACCTACCTGTTCCCCCAGTGTTCTGTCTTTGCCGAAGAAAAAGATCGCTGCCAAACTGTTGATTGTGTACAGTACAGTACCACCGGGCACTGTCGTATTACCGGCATTTGATCGGCCTCTACAGGTTCTCGTTAGACCACCTCTTCTTGTAGCGAGAGGCGCCATTTGCTGCGCGTCAAGGCACTAAAACGGCATCGTAAATTGGCCTCTTTCTCAGAGTTGCGCCACAAGCTCGCAACTGAAGACTAATTTGCAGTCGAAAGCCGACATCACGGAAGCAGCTCTCTCAATGTGACATATTTTTAGTTAATTTTTTTCACGATCTCCTGAAATCAGCGGCCGAATGAATGCAACTTTAAATATGCCCAAATAGTAGTACGTCGCTCTTTTTCAATTGCGCAGCCACAGAAGTGATCAAACCCTGCCACGGCACGTCAGTGAAGCACCCACCTCCATTTCTGCAGTATCCATCAGCGGTTTGAATAGTTCCAGAAGGACAGCGACATACGTTAAACTGACAAGTGGAATCACCCGAACATTGCTGGTTGTAGGTACATTGACCACCGATCTGAACATGGACGTTTACGGCGAGAAATATAGAAAACCTAGAAGCCTTACCTGCACTATGGGATAGCACTGACTGCCAACAAGCACTTGGTTGTAGCCGCAGCCGGATGACTGAAAACCGAGAACGTTTGTTCCATCCCAACCGAAAACTTTTCTAAAATCCCAATGTACGACGCTGCGCTGACGCTCGCTTTGGATTCCGGCAAACTCCGCTGACAGAAGAATACCCCTGGCACAGGCATACTGAGACAGCAGATTCCGAACCCATGCAGTGAGCAGAGTACTGACGCTCCGACAAGCTGGTAACAGTGCGCAACGATTGGCCCTGGCGCATCGATCTAGAACCTTGTACCTCACCTGTGCTAAAAGCTGCGTCATCTCCGCTAAGCGGCTGAATGGATACAGTCCGCCCCAATTTTGAAATTTGCGAGTAGCGACTAACTGCGCTCCACCGCTAATCGTTGGACCGATGGCACTGCCATTTCAACCATACTGCTTGCAGCGGTTGCAGCTGTCTGACGACTGGCGGTGGAGCGCGCTATCGCTGAATCGCCAGAGTCGCAAAGTATGAACGCAGCTTCAAAAGCAATATTGGCCACACAATCACGACGTACACTGTTCCTTGATTGCAGAAAGAAATTCCGGTGACGCATGAGGTCCCATTGTAAGTGTATGGATTCGGGCATTGGCAGGTCGTCGTGCAGACCGCGTTCACTGCAACCCAATTACAAAAACATGAATAAAAACATATAACCATTGGTTAAAATATGCTGTATGTTCACGACCGAAGAACCTGATCTTCGCGAGGTGAATGAACTCCGATTACTGCCAGAAGTGTACAGTTTCTCACTAAAAAGTGAATCAAGGCTGGAGGGTAAATAATAGCAAATCCCCTTTCGACTAGGCCTACTGGCGTAGCATGGTACGGGGCCGCACCGGCTAATCACCCCCTAGCTATAGCCAAGCGCGCTAGTTGTCTGCGCCCTCTGGCATTTGACTGTTCTCCACACTCTTGCGCGGTTGCCCACCTCGCAGAGTGAGCGTTAAGTGTACAGCGTAGCATTGACGAAGATGGGTTACCGGAAAGGCGCTGCTATCCATGCGCACACTGCTGAGGCCAAATTTTGAATCAATTTCCATCTCAGGTAGCAACTTCTATCCCTCTGAGGAGGTGAGCGTCAATTTATTCTCGAAATGGAAGGGCGTGGCCGCATGTTGCATTTCAAAGTGGTGCCCGCTCTCCTGGAGGGGATGCAACCGTTTCGAGACAAGTGTGAACATTTCCTTTTCTAGCACAATGCCAGGGATGGACAGTTGTCTGGCGAATGAATAGAATTGTCCACAAGAAAGACGCACCCACGCAATGTCAAATTATATATGTAGCTACACTCCTCGCCGGCACAGTTTGTCGACGGGGGGGGGGGCATTCGGCTTTTCATAGAATGTCCGTCCGCATTCTAGGTAGCCTTTTCTCGAGTTGACACGTTTTAGGATGGTGGCTAGACGATCTTACTCCAGCTTCACAGGCGTTCACAAGTTTTACCATGGTGAGATTCGTAAACCGGAACTAGGGAAGCAATGTTAGTACAAAATGCCTCCCCCCCCCCCGTCGCTAAACAGCGCCCTCCTCGCCCCTCCATACCGCAGATACGGAGTGTAGCTTCATTGAAACTAACAGCCAGGACTTAAAATGCGACCAAAAAATGGATAACATTGGAATTCAAGGAGGTTAGTCGCAGTCAATAACTAGTGCAGTCAATAACTGATAGCAAGAAGGGGCGTTTCTGAGTATGCAGCGACGGTTGAGAGGGTCCAGACGGAAGGGTGGCAGAGACGCAAGAAAGAGTAAGAAGTCTGTGTAAGAAAGAGTACGGGAACACGCAGCCGTTGCCTTTGATGCCCCTTCCTACCTTGCAATACTGAATAAAGCTATTTCCCGCTGCGATATGTCTCCGATCCATGGTGGTTGATTGATGACGACCTTTCGCCCCTTTCCCCCTTCGCCCCTCCCCGGCTCCACCACAGTTTTCCAGGAAAACTTGTCGCATTTTGGGAAAATTGCGGAAAACCTAGCAGGAAGTTCGGAAGAGATAGTGAGAAGGTCGGTGAGGAAAGGGGACGGGGAAAATGGGGATCGCATTTCGCACCGGGAGTCCCCAGATCCGAATCCAATTACCCGGATTACCTCATTCATGAACCCTCGGTATAAACGAAGAACTCACTTATGCACTGTGCAATATTTGAACAGCTCTGACCAATTGACACCCTATCCAGACATTGATTGTTCACCGGCACCTAAAAGAGAGTGCATTTAAACAGTAGCAGCCCTAATTCGTTGACGGTATTAGAACTACTTTACTACTGGACTCAGTGGAGTTCAATACGTGCAGGGTACCCTAAAATTTACGCAGGATTTGTTTTGGGTAGAAAACCCTGTTTCTGGCGCTTTTGGGGGAAGGGGGCTGGGTGGAGGGGATCAGTTTGCAACCTGATGGGTGCAGGCGTTCACTCCGGCGCATGAGTAGTGCAGATAGTCAGCAAGATTACGGATTATTCCAGAGAAAATCTCTTGCCTGATACGATTTGCAAGCAGTGCTTCCTCTATCGCACATGCCATTGGTCGCCATTGCACCATTTGGACACCTACAATATCCACCCGTGCACTGGGAATAACCAGTGCATTGCTCGTTGTTCATACACGAACCACCAACGACCACCATCGGATAACACTGATTGTTGACGTAGACCTGAAAAAAGAAGAGCTTGTAGAGAAAAGACGAAGGTCCGACACGACGGCACAAAAAGCGCGAAGTACAGCCGTTAACACTGAAATAAGTCAGGGCGTGTCGGCGGGCGGTGGTGTGGAGCCAGCCCCTTTCCCATCTATCGTTGCGACTTCGAGCGTTCAGTGAGTGGTGGGAAAGGGGCTGGCGCCGCGCTGACACGCCTCGGCTCACAGCTGTGCCTTCAGAGTTAGAACTACCTGATTCTGACCGCATGAAGGATTGCTACATTTTCCATAGAAAGCCGAACCACCACCGGGACATTGGCAGTAACCGCCGTTGCAAGTTGAGTCACCGAGACATTGTTGGGTGTACGAACAAGGACTACCGATTGCCACCGTCGGCATGCATTTCCATTTATGTACACCTGCAAAAAAAACCATTGAAAATGAAAATTTGATGGCTAAGTTAAGAAATCGATTAAGCGAGAATATTGAGTAACAAATCAAAAGCAAAAGATAGCTCAGCTTCCTTCTTTGATACTAAATTCACCAGCACCATTCGCAACTATTACCCATGGGTCCAAGAAACCATTCAGTCTGTAGTGTGAGGCCCGATGATCACAGTGAGCTGCGGTGAACAGCAGTACCACAATTATTTATTAGGAAAAATATAGAACAGAAGATTGAAGAGATGAACAGTTAGAGAATAATCGTAGTTGAGCCCTGGAGAGGAGTTGACGGAGTCGATCGACGAAGTCCTCGATTGTTTGATCCTTGGCGGCTGGCGTTGACGGCGAGGAAATGGAACGGTCCTTCTAGTGTTCGGCCCCCTTTTATAGGGTCCCTCTGACCCTTTTGACCCCCGCCGAGGTGACCTCCTCGAGATCGCCAGGCCTCGGCCGGCGACCCCCCTGATCTCCACATCCTCCCCCCTCGGGGAGCCGGCGCCCTCGACGGCGGTGTTCTAACGGAATCAGCTGGGGCAAAGTCGCTTCCTCTGCTTTTCAGGGGACTCGATAATAGCACTTCTGGACCCAACAGCATCCAGTTTATTCACTTTAGCTTTTGGTTTTCTCCCTCTTTTTCCTCTACTAGTTATCGTATCTACTCTTTCATGACGCGAAATTATCGCTCGCAACAACTCCAGCATATCGTTCTGAAACCTGGATATTGTCTGAGTGTCTCTCCTATTCGGTTATTCGGCCGCGCATTATCACTTGTTCAATGAACACGAAAGGGAGCACAGCCACTTCGCTGACAGCTTGGGGTGCGAACTTAGAGCTTTTTCTCTAGGCGCACGTAAATAAACTCTATCTCCCAATTTTGGAAGTCTCTCAGTGTCTACTCTATTTCTTCTATCGTACTCGTTTTTCATGATCTCTCTCGTTCGTTCATTGTACTCACGAACTCTTTCATGGGTCTCCATTATGCATTGCATCAATCCCACTTTGTAATCGTCTATTCTACTCACACGCATGACTACCGATATTTCGTTACTTCATAGGTACGATCTCTGGAAGGATACATGCGGGTCATGTCCATGGCAAGCAAAAAATAGGGTGGCTTTCACACCGTGACCTAGAGGGGTCATGTTCATGTGACTGCAGAGGCATACAAAGGTGTAGTGCTTTTGTCCCATTCTGTTGGCACTTTTGTCGACCTCCTCAGCATTGCCACAATGGTACCATTCAATCTCTCTGTAACGCCATTTTCGCGAGGGTTATACCCTTTTAGTCATTATGATGGCTTGATTTTGTGTGACTTTCAATCAACTCAACCATGACCTTGTTCTCGAACTCGCCTCCTTTTTATCAGAGAGTATTGTCTTGGGCCACCTGCATCCATCGGCTATCCATCGCGAGAAAATCACGTTTGCTATTGTTTCGGCGGACTTATCCGCAGTTGGTATGGCCTGGTGCAACTCTAGAAAATGGTCAATGACTGTGACCTGGGCTACTGTGTCCCACCGTGTCAATTTAACCTAGCTGCTAGCACAATAACCCATACCACGTAATACTCATACGTGGTGGTCAAGATGGCTTCAGCATGGTACCCCCACCGTCCTGGGATTGTGAACACAACACTGTTGGCGATTCCTGTCGGTGCCATCGCGCACGTCTTGAGTCATAGTTCGGCCAATTACGCTCTTTTGCCGCAGTTGTTTTTTCAGCAACTTAAACGCACTAAAATGGCCTGCCACCGCACCAGCGTGGGCTTCATGAAAGATCTCATATCTTGCGCTTTTGGGAACCACAAATACCAGTGCTCCCTCCTCATTATACATCTTGAGATTTCCATTCTCAACAATAAAATCTGCCACTCGGACCCAGTTATTTGTGCCTCTCATCCTCACTGTACGGTCCACGTCATTTTTGTCAATAGCGTCCACTATCTGCGAAAAATCTTCGTCTGGGCTCCAACTGACTGTTGAGCCCACTTTCGTCTTTTTACCTACGCTCAATACATTCACTACCGCTTCGTTGAGCCCTTGCAAAGACACCGAACTTTCTTCTACATGTACTCCTCTGCTTAGCGCATCAGCAACGACATTCGCTTCGCCTTCACCCTACTTAAGTTTCTAGTTGTATCTTTGCACTTCAAGCGACCATCTAAGCACTCTTGCTGAGACATTATTCCTTTTGAACAACGCTGTTAACGGTTGATGATCGGTCATAACGGTCGTACGGACACCGTAGATGAACATGTGAAACCTTTTGATAGCAAACATGACAGCTAAGGCTTCTAGATCAGTTACATGGTAACGTTTCTCTGCTTTGCTTAAGGTCTTTGATGCAAAGTAGATAGGGTGCAGATAATGGTCGTCCTCGTGCGCTAGTACGGCCCCAATGTCCGGTGTAAGACGCATCGGTACATATGACAAAAGGTTTTTCCCCACTTCGTGCCTTTTCCATATCAGGTTGACTCAGTACCGGTGCAGAGCAAATGAACTGTTTCACTTTCTCAAACGCCTCTTCACAAGCCTCTGTCCACTTCCACACTCGCTTTGATGAAGTCAACTCGAAAAGAGGGCTTGCAGTTTTCGCGAAGTTCAGGCAAAACTTTCGATAAAAGGCTGCCATCCCTAGAAAAGTTCTCAGCTCTTTGACATTTTTGGGCACAGGATAATTCCTCACAGCATCGGTTTTCTGGGGGTCGGTGTGTATCCCAGCCTCGTCAATGACATGACCGAGGAACGACACTTTCGTTTCCATCAGTACACACTTCTCCGCCTTCAGTCGTAATCCTGCGGCTTTTGATTAGGCTTTCGTGAACAGCGGTCCTAAAAGCTTCTACGATTGCCTCTCCCTCGTGTGAGTACAAATCATTATGTCATCAATATAACAGAACACTTCGTTTCCCAGTAAGTCATGCAATACAGTATCCATCATTCTTTGGAATACTGCTGGTGATGTGCTTAGCCCGAACGGGGTGACTCTAAACTGGAACAGGCCTTCGGTTGTCGCAAAGGCTGTTTTCTCTCTCGCTTTCTGCGTAAGCGGTATCTGCCAGTACCCGCTGTAAAGGTCCAGTGTGGAAAAATACTTTTTACCGGCCATGCTCTGTAGTAGCGCATCTATCGTTGGCATTGGGTAGGCGTCCTGCCTAATGCACTTGTTTAACTCACGGTAGTCAACGCAGAGCCTCAAACTACCATCCTTCTTCTCTACCAACACTATAGGGAAAGCCCATGCAGACGCGCTTTTTCTCGATTATCTTCCTTGATACAAGATCGTCTAGCATTTCCCTCAACTTGGCTCTCATTGCCAGGGGGACTGGTCTCGCCTTTAACTTTATAGGAGGATGGTGGTCCCGCGATTCTCATACTCATTCTAGATCATTGTGGCTGACAGTTCCTGATTACACACAGCGAATGCTTGCCCATTTTCGTCTAACAATTTCCGTATATCCTCAGGAATTGTTCCACCAGACATATTCTGGGCGATCTGTTCATATAATTTCTGCGCCCTAACCTCCTTCTCGACTTTGGAAATTCCTTCGTCTAACACCACTGGTTCCAAATTTTCCCATCCTTCTTCTTTCCCATTCTCCGTACTCGCATTGACCATTTCTTCCACCTCTTTCAGCATCATAGCTCACTTCTCTCCTTGATCGATCGCGGGGTTTGCCACTATCCGTTTTCTATCTTAAATACTGCCTGGCAGGCCAGCCTCTGATACAGGCGCATGGCACCCAGCTCTCCACGTTACTGTTCTTGTAACTGCCGTCGAGACACTTCTACCACTGCAGACCCATATGGTGGTATATACGTTCTTCGTGCTACCGTTACTTTTCCAGAGTCACCTAATCCTTGCATGGACTCATTCGTTGGCTTGGGGAACTTGATATGAACTCCCAGTTTTTCCAAGGCATTCGTCCCAAGCAACACTTCTTGCCCTTTTTCCTTGGAAATATAGAACGCAATTTCCGCTTCTGTCCCTCCTTCAATGCTCACAGCTATGACTACACCGCCCAAGAATTGCATTCTATTGTTGGACGCATCGAAGACAGACTCAAGTGCTCTGCGATCAATTACTTTGAGAGCATCGACATCAAATCCGCTTTTCTGCGCTCTTTCCAGTAGTCCAACTGGGACAATACTAATCCATTGACCCTGTATCAATAAGCGCCGGGAAGGTTCCATGTAGCATTTTCACTAAAGCTGATGACTTTTCTCCGACAAGATTTGCTACAGGGGACCGTTTGTCTGACCTTATTCCCATTGACTGGGCTTCCCGCACAATGTCAGATATGCGGTCTGTTTCCTTCCTACCGTTTGATCCCGTTTTTTCGCTCGTCTTCTGATCGTTCCTAGACTACGGGCGCCTTCAGTGGACAGTTCCTTGGCAATATGCCCTAACTTTGAGCGCAGTTGAAACATTTGCGGGTCTCAGGTTCATCCTTCCTTTTGTCCGGGTACACCCTCTCTTGCTCTACGGCGGGTAGCCTATCGGATGACTTGAGCCCATCCCATTTCCTTGTGACCTCTATATGCATCCGCTCTTTTCTCCACTCACTACCTGTAGAGGTACCACCCTAATCAGAGTTCGCATACATGTTTTCGATTGCTGCTAGTAGTGATCCAATTGCTTGATCTCACTGTTACGCTTTCCTCTTGGGTCGCTGCTGTGCAGTACGCTAGTAACTGTAAACATGTTCTGGCCACTCTCTCACGTTGTCCAATAAAATCTGTGCGTATTCTAATGATCTCTCAGCAATAGTACAATCGGGGTTTGCTTTATGCGCAAGTTTTTCCAAGACGACACAAAACTCCGAGATCGACTGGTTTGATCTCAGCTTCAAGCTCCGTAGCTCGTTCAAGGCCCTCATTCTAGCAGCTGTGGAGTCATTGCATAATAGCCTCTCCATCTCCCTTACAACTGCCTCAAAACCCTCTTCCATTACTTCCTGAGGGATGGTCATAAAACATTTTTCGCTCTTTCCTCTAGGTGGTCGTCACCGAGAATCTCGAGTAATGCCCTGTCTCCATACCCCAGAGGCATATACTTCCTCTTAAATCTACGTAGAAACTCTTTAAAATTCTCTTTTGATTTCCCTCGGAAGACTCCCGGGTCAGCACAGCTACTCGCTTGTAAAAATTTCAGGAAATTATCCATGTATTGCTGACCTGCTTCCTTTGACTCCGCGGCCGTCGTGCAGCGATCCGAACGATGCCTCAAGCGCTGCTCGGAGACTTCCCCAATCTGCGCTGTCACGCGACTCCGGTCTGCCGCTCGTGGTGTCATCTGCAATGTCTGATCTACACTGCCATGTCGCAACTCAGTTGCCTTGACTGTTCTACTGTTCGATTCCTCACCATCCATTTCGTCATCTGACGCATCCCTTGAATTTCTCTTCATTTCCTTTGCTTGCCTGTCTGCAGCTCCTGGATCTCTCCGACGATATCTCGCACCTGCAATACATCAGTGTTCAGCATGCTGCAAATTTCTGCCAGCAGCTCTCCGTCTCGCTCTACCACTCTCAAGAAGTCGCTCCAATCATCTGCCGTCTCTATCCCCTTCTCCTGTAGTGACGCAGTTATTGCTCTCCCAAAACACAGGTGGGTCTCCGCGCCTCTCCTTACTATCTCTAGCGCACCACACGCCTTCTCAATATGACCCGCCACTGATTTCTCTATCGCCTCTCTGTGTTTTGCTGCGACTCGAGCCCCCTCTAGATCACTTTTGATCCTTGGGCCTATCTCTCTCACCGCCTCGATCGCCTTTGCTATCTCCTCTCTTAGCATAGTAACTATCGCTTTACTATCGACCACGGCACTCACCTGATTTGGGCTCGGTGGTGTCCATTTCCTTGGTCATCGATCTCGCCATCTCCACGAAATCAACAGTCTCTGCTCTGTACCTGCAGTCGACCATTTGACTACACTGTAGTAGGCGCCTTTCTCACTATTCGGCGCGTTACAGATCACACGGCAGGCAGCACTGCGCCTTTCTCGCTATTCGGCGTCTCAGTGCTCCCCGGACAGGTTACGGTATTCGCCTCAGTTGGATCTGTGATTTGGCTTGGCCCCCATGTAGCGTGAGGCCCGATGATCACAGTGAGCTGCGGTGAACAGCAGTACCACAATTATTTATTAGGAAAAATATAGAACAGAAGATTGAAGAGATGAACAGTTAGAGAATAATCGTAGTTGAGCCCTGGAGAGGAGTTGACGGAGTCGATCGACGAAGTCCTCGATTGTTTGATCCTTGGCGGCTGGCGTTGACGGCGAGGAAATGGAACGGTCCTTCTGGTTTCTTGTCCTCCCTTTTATAGGGTCCCTCTGACCCTTTTGACCCCCGCCGAGGTGACCTCCTCGAGATCGCCAGGCCTCGGCCGGCGACCCCCCTGATCTCCACACATCTTAGCCGACAATAAAAAAATTGGTCAAATCAAAACCTCCCAACTTTCATTGGAGTGCCCTCATTTTGCAGTCCTTCCTCATAGCACATTTTTCTTACAGTAGTATCTAGTATCGTGACTAAAAATTCCAGCTTTGTGATGCCCTACATAATAGAATCAAAGCGTCAATGGCTCTAAAGCATAGGGAGGACCAAAGACAAGCGGGGTGTGACAGCGGTTGATTGGGAGGGATTCATCATAAAAAGTACCCTCCGCCAAACCATTAAAGAAAAGTCCGCAATTGCACTGTTCGACTTGGGAGGGACATTCTGCACTTCCGCTAGTTCCTTTTGCTAGTTCATGTTAGTTAACAGATACACTATGGTGAGACCTGCAAACACCTGCCTAGCTGTGAATCGGTATACACTCTTGCTCGCTGTGGACGATGGGACGTGCTAGGAGGGATTAGGTTGGGTTTGGCGCGGCGCCAGCCTGTTCTACACCAATCGTAGAAGCTAACCGGAGACCACAATTGGTGACGAGCCGGCTGGTGCCGCGTCTTTTGTCCATCAGCATCTGAGAGTTTCAAAACTATTCAAGAAGAAAGGCCTTCAGATATCGGGTCCCTTTTCGGGCGAACTTCGCGAGGACAAAGGGATTCGAGCGTTGTTGGGCCTTCTCGTTGAAAGGACCACCGACAACTGAACCATCTGTGCAAACGCTATTGAAAAACGATTGCCACGCGGGGCAAATGACGTGAATGAGTATTGTGATCTGCCATGACATCTAACATTATTCTGCAACCAGGGCAGTTCGGCTTGATGGGGGCATCAACCTGTATGGACTACTGGAGACCGTAAATTCTTGCAACCAAATTGGCTTACTTATACTATTTTACAGCTCCACACGAGTTTACGAGCTAACTGACAGGGTGAGACATATTCGAGCCCATCACTCAATAGAGAACAGAAGTTTCACGTCTTTGGTACGTTTTCCATGAAGGGTGGATGGAACGGTCGTTCCGCTCCCCGTCGAAGGGCAAGGATCAGAAGTGCCAGCTGCTCATCCCGAAGCCGTAGATCAGGCGCTAAGGCAAACATGCGATTCGGCTGTGATGGTTCAAGTGACGCTGCGTTTCGGAGAGAGTTCAACGACCACCAGGGATGGTTATGTTCCAAAGAATCAGAGTCTATCGCGCAGGAGGGCAGACGAGTTCTCGTAGGAGCAA
>MU939741.1:0-16456 GCA_036418165.1 Cooperia oncophora
ACTCACGTAGGTGTCAGGGCGTATCAGCGGAGACTAGGCGCCAGCCAGTTTTTCATTGATCCCTGTGGCTTCGGAGTTTAGTGTGTGGCGGGAAAGGGGTCAAAACCCACGCCCCATGACACGCCCCAATTGACTTCAGTATTGACGACTGTATGTGTGCGTGGGAGGCATTTTTGTCGTCTCGCTCATCTCTAAGCTCTCGCGAATATTGCCTCTGACCTCTCGCTCGGTCTCTCTTCAGTTCTGCTTTCTCGAACAATGTTCAAAAATCGACTGTCTTTATTATGCCATTTTTGACGGTTCCTACTGTTCTTATTCACAGTTGCGTCACATAAAATCTAGAGACCCATATATTCAGACCAGCAACCGGACACATTCCCCAATTGGGGAATATGTCCTTAGGTCCGAATATTTCTTTAGCAAAAGTTCTGGCTGTTTTCCTCACAATCATGATTGATTCTTGAGTTGAACCGTGAGCAAAGGCAATCAGGCTCTGAGCTCCCTTGATTGGCGTTGAATCATTGAGAACACTGGAAACAAGCTACATTTATCGTCTCTCTGATTGCGCCGTGCCGGAAATCGGCTTAAGTCGCAGCTCTTCTTCCCTTATCAACGCTACATCAGTGTTTTTGCTGCTTCGAATCGTATTGCGTTTATTCCGACTGGCTCACGTGCTCCATCGTCAACAATGTTTCGACTGTGGGCACTACTGGTGCCCTTTTTGGGCTTCGCTTCAGCAGCCGATGTAAACAGACTAGTGGATTGTTTCCCTGATCCAGGTGCAAGCGAGTCGCTTTGCTTGGCTCGAGGATGCATCTGGCAGGAAGCGCCTTCGGTATACTTTCAAATTAACTCTTACAATCCTTTAGCTTTTACCAGATCATTTCTTCAGAATGCTCTCTACTTAGCTATTTACGAATCAATTTATCAGACATGCTCCAAATACAATTAAACTAAACGTGGTGCTTTATCCGAACCGGGTTCTGGATTTCGAGATAAAGTACGACGCAGAGTCTACTCCCAATCAATATGTACTGCTCCGGTAATATAATCGATTGAACAATAGTCGAGAAAATTCCAGAATTTGGGTGACTGTGTGCTTGAGCGTCAATAATCATTCAGCAACATCTCTCCACTGAACGTGACTACTCGAACCAATGGGGCGACGCTCTTCGTCACCATCGGAAACGACGACAGGTGCGGAGGGTTTGCCCACTTTTGGCGGAGTTCTCAGTTCACACCTCTATAAGAGCAGTGGCGCCGTTTATAGTTTGCGATCCGGCCCAGTAAAGTCCATGACACAACTTGATTCATTTAAGTATAAAGTTTGGGTAAAACAGGTGCGGTACAGTACCGCGGATTAGCGCTGAAATTAAATGTGTCCTGTCAAGACGCACAAAATTGAGCATACGGAGCTGTGCCAGTAATTGAGTATGACTCTTAGCTCCGCTCTCCACATGTGCCGGGGGGGGGCTTTTTTGCTAAATTCGCTCTTACTATATGCTCAGTTGTGTGCTTTCACGACCCGATACATTTAAATTCACGCGCACTTTCGAGGTGCTTTCGAGGTGCCCTGTTTTCTTGAGCTTATCATCTGTATTGAATTCTGCCGCAGCGGCGGTCCACTGATTAACGATGGAGCGCCTCCAGATGTGGTCGCGCGATCCAACCCTCGAGCCAAACGATCGCGCCATCCAAGCGATCGGAGCGCGAAGTATGAACGCTCTTAAGGTAGAAAAACAGCTTCGTTCAATTCACTTCCGCTCACCCGGAAAAATCTGAGTACTTAAATGTACTTCTCAAAGTTTCAATTTTCAACTCCCGGAAGTAGTTCTGGTTCTTGGGGGGGGGGTGCAGCTGCATCGATCATGAATGGCCTAACGTTCACAGGAAGAGCCGAAAAAATAGTATCCTTGAAAGGATCACTTAGTCCTTAGTTTTCAACATTAAATATACTGATTTCTGTGTTCCTAAGAGACGTGGTTTCTAGTTTGTTGACTTTTTTACTTATTTTTACTTCAAATTGGCCATTTTGATCTTGTTCTCAAGTTTATCTCAGATTTGTACCACCAGTGGATTTCCCAAACAAGCCAACAACTTCAACAGAATCGCTCAGTTTCAAGACGACCGTCATTCCTGGCAGTGACATTTTTGCCTTTCAAGTCATCAGGCAATCCACCGGCACCATCCTATGGGACACTTCAATTGGTGTGGTAATCACCCACTTACAGAGGTTCCCACATAACCCATCTGATTCAGGTGGAATGCAGTTTGCGGACAAGTTCATTCAAATCGCCACTAATCTTCCGTCTCGGAACATTTTCGGCTTTGGAGAACATATTCATCAGCGACTCAGGGTTAGCTGCAGCTTGAAGGCTGATTTACTAATAATTTAGCACCGGAGTCCCCATTCTGTTACCCTACATTGCAAAAAAACTCCTTCGCTTCTGTCCCGGGGATATACACACTACCCATATTAGAAGGCACATTCCACGATGATCGAACGGGCGGAGACTCACAGCCAAACTTCTGAGCCCATCGGCGTACTCCTATTAGAGAATGGAGCGAGCTAATGAAGGTGTACGAAGGCCCATGTATTACGGTGCTTTTCTGTCTCCGCCCATACCGCTCATCGTGAATGTGTTTTCAGGCCTGGCCTTATCAAGGGCTTGTAGATAGTATCCGTTTCAGCATGACCTTTCACGTTACACTGTTTGGCCGATGTTTGCCAGAGATATTGGGCCAGATTCAAGCAGCCCTCTCAGTACACAGAATCTCTACGTTGTCATATCCATTCTATACTTTGTGAGTGAGGCTTTAGCCCGCACAGAATTGAAAGAATCCGTAAGTTTCCTATTGATTTAGGTGTCGAAAATGACAGCAAAGCTCATGGTGTCCTTATTTTGAACTCGAATGCGCAGGTTGGTTCGCGAAGAGTAATTGAGAGCGCTATAATCCTCCAAAAATGATCCTTTTTCAGGAAGTCGTCACTGGACCTGGCCCACACTTAATTTACCGCACGATTGGAGGCCGACTGGATCTGGCGTTCTTCCCTGGTCCAACACCCGAAGAGGTTGTCCAACAATATTTGGCCTACATTGGCCATCCTTTCCTGCCGGCCTACTGGGCGCTTGGATATCAGGTGATATCAGGCATTTTTCTTCAGAGCTCGGGTACGAATTTATAATTTCAGCTCTCTCGCTGGGGTTATGCCAACCTGGACGCTATGAAGGCCGTGGTTGCACGTGTTCAGGCGGCTGGGGTCCCTTTGGACGTTGCCTACGCTGATATCGACTACATGAATCGCTATAGGGACTTTACGGAAGGGCCAGTGAGTTACTGTTTCCAAGTCAGGTCTCAATCTCTATGCAGTAGTATAACCCACAACTAGGATGGAGATCAGGGCTCTCCAATGCAATGGGAGAAGTCCTCCTTTAACGACCCACCTCCAAGTTCCGTAGAGTGAGGTGGGGTCACCCTTCGATCGACCAACGGAAATTGTAAAACTGTAGGAGTCAGGGGCGGTGTACGGTGGGTGTACTTTTCGCTGCAGATGCTGGGTGTATGGGGAGGGGGAGGAGTGGCGGGAGAAATTAGTCACCAAAAAATTTCTAGAGCAACTCGCCGCCCCTCACCTCCCTGTGCTGGAGAACACCCAACGATGATGGGCATGAGTGGAGATGACCTAATGGCAATCGGTACCACTGGAATTCCGCACGGTCTGGGGATAGAGACCCGGCCAAGCTTATCAGGCCTTGTTTTCCTCCTGGTGTCGATTAGCGAGTATCAGTCCCGTCCGGGAAGATTAAAACACTGACTTCTGGTGAAACAGTCTTTGCGATCCAGTGTAATAGTTATACGATATGCCCCTCACCCACCGCCGTTTGGAGATCGGCTTGCCTCACAAGCCTGAACGCTCTATCGACTGGAGCAGAATGTTGCAGAGTGCGCGTGGAAGTAGCCAAAACCACAACAGACAGGTTGGGCAGTAATCCCTGCCGCGAAAAAGTTCTTTTTTGGTGGGTCGGGATGTCCATGTTGCGGCGGCGCGACGTCGCGCAGCCGGCACGTGGAACACTGACCATGGCAAAGATTAGCCATCAAGCAACCACGCCCGCAATGTTCTGTTCCACACCCTGCTTACGTCACTCTAACTACTGATGAACTGATTTGGTGACACTAGGAGGCGGGAGGGCTTGGCCAAGTCAGTTTCGCAAAGATTTTATTCCTTCTATAATCAATTTTGTGCTATCTTGAAAATTCTACTTGAAGGACTGGGCCGGTTTTGGTGCATATGTGGATGATCTGCATAAAAATGGTCTTCATCTCATTCTCATTTTTGACCCGGCCATCGAAGCGGATTATGCAAGCTTCCAGAGAGCTCGGGATCCAGGTCTGTTTTTGAAGGTTTTTACAGTAACCCCTCTAAGGAAAAGGGGCCTAACAAACGTTTCAGAACGCATCATTCATCGAATGGGCCGATAAGTCTCAAGTACCTACAAGCCTTCAGAATCAGTATCCCATGGTCGCTGACAGTTTGGTGAGTTTTTAAGGTGATCCGGTGCAAATAGTGGGAACGCAGAATATCCTGTGACCCGCGAAGGTCTACTTAAACTTCCAGATTATGCTAGGAAATGTTTGGCCAGACAATAACACAGCAATGCCGGATTTCCTTGACCCTACCAACAACACGCTTCGATGGTGGATTTCTGAATATCAACTCTTCCATAAAACTGTGAGTAATTCAATCTGGAGAAAGGGGGTGTTCAGGACCAATCAGACCTTTTCGTGTAAGGAACCAAATGCTACTGATTTTACTACCACTTTCTAGTTTGTAGAAGGTATACTCGAGATCCCTGAGATCGGGTAGGCGGGGCTGCATTCTTCAACTTAACCTGAAGGTGTCTATGCTTCTGGTGGAATATTTCCATCTTGACACAACTGTTGTCGTGTCTCTGTCCAACACAGAACAAGATGACAGTTGTCCCAGACTTGGAATATTCCACGAGTAACCAGTTCCGTGCCATGTTCAAATGCCACGCCTACTCTGGCTCAGGGATAAGGAGTGTATATCCACCGTTGATTATTACTCCATGTAGGTTCGCCCTTCTGATTAATGGATAGCCACCTGAATACTGAAAATGAAGAGTAGAGGTATTAGCATTAAAAGAGTGCAATGATCCCAGTTGCCCCGCCTAGTTCGAGATGGGCAGGGGGGGGCTACCTTCACTAGCATTATGTCATAGGCTCTTCATCTTCTAACTCCTAGCTGGACGTTTCGTCGTCCTATGGCTTAGGTATGACTCTCGAGGATAGCTAAAGAGAAGGGGTCGTGGGAAGCTATCAGCGTTTCGATGAAAATGCTCCAACTAAATTATAAGTTTAAGGGAACACGCGAAATATAACACCCTAGTGCGCGCGAAAAATTGAGTGCTTCGGAATAGCGTAAAGCACACTGCCTTCTCATGCTTACGATTTCCAGTTATGTGCATTTACGGAGCCGACATATTTAATTTGACGCATTTTTCGGTGCGGGCTGTATCCGGTCTGTTTTCCTTGGCTTATAATCTCGTGTTGTTCCAGTGCAAGCTTTTCTGTTTTTCTAATCCCACTCAAATTCCTTAATGATCCGAACTGGCCCTGGGTGGAGGGCTCCTATTCCTTTTCCCGTTTTGAACACAGCTTTTTATGCGCACTGTCTTTAAGGTGGGATTTGATGGCGTTTGGATCGATATGAATGAACCGTCGAATTTCGATACTGACACCTACAGCGGACAGCCAACCAGTAACAATCGCCGCCTTGCATGCCCAATCACGGGTCCAGGATCAGAATTCGACAATCCACCCTATCAGACATATGCGGTAAGCACTTACACTAGGTAACATAAGAGTTGAATCAAGGGCAAAATTCACGCCGAACTCGTGGGTGGAGTCAAAGCCTGTTTCATTTGTGTGCCCCACTCTTCCGTTCAAAACGGAAGGCAGGGAATCACGAAGAGACCACAATAACAAGCTTGATTCCACCTATGTGACCAGCGTAGATTTGGCGATTTGGAAAGTCTCTGCAAGTCTCGATGAGAGCTTAAGATGAAGCATTCTCGTGAACGTGGACCCCAGCCGTGCTATTCTTTCCCATTTCGTCCCAGAACTACCACTTTTGATTAGGTGTACAACCGACCAGGAGAGCACTTGTGCTCAAAAACCTTGTGCATGCTTGGGAAAACAGGCAGACGTACTATGGACTTCTACAACACGAAAAATCTCTATGGAATGTCCGAAGCGAAGGCCACGATCCAAGCCTTGTCGGCCACAACTGGAAAACGAGGAGCGATAATCTCAAGGTATGGCGTGCTTGAGTATACGTGTCATGGAGATGGCGGGGGCGTGGCTGCGTACCTTAACTGGATGTTGCCATTTTGGGACAACTGAAATCATATCTTTGCCTGGCTCGAAAAGCATCACAACTGTCTCAAATGAATAGATCGCTCTAAGAACGCAACCTACGTCATGTTCAAAGGTAGTACGCAGCCACACCCTCTCCATCTCCGTGTTATGGAGTGCAGGATCTGCCAGAAAGGAGACCACTTTGTTCAGGTCAACATTTCCTTCTTCTGGACGTTACGGTGGTGTCTGGCTAGGCGACAACACAGCTACATGGAAAGACTTACAGACTTCTGTCATTGGTGAGTCCCTGCTGGATTCTCCCAGCTAGGCGAAAGTTTGATCTTAGAGACCTCAGTGGTCTCTTAAGTCCCTGGGTGGAGTTTCAGGGTCCCGCTCACTCGCCCCAATGCTGCTTCGAGCTCCCTTGTGTGAGCCCGAGCGACTCCACCGCTGTCTTCAGATGCTAGCCAGGAGATCTCAGCGGCGACGACCCACATAGACTAGGTCCCCAAGCGCCTTTCGTCTTCCCTACGGGCTGTAACACAACTTTCGCTCAGCTCGGAATTTCTGACCCACGTTCGACGGTCCCAGTTAGACAAGTCCCGTGTTACAGGAGTAATGGAGTTCAACTTCTTCGGCCTTCCCTACGTTGGTTCGGACATTTGCGGTTTCAACGGGATCACTACAGAGGAACTGTGCTTGCGATGGCATCAAATGGGAGCTTTCCATCCTTTCTGCAGGTAGCGTTCTTGATCGTCATGAGACCCCACCTCTACGACAGAATTTTCAGAAATCACAACGCCGAGTTTCTCCCTGCTCAAGATCCAGCCGTATGGCCATCGGTCGCGAAAGCTGCTCGAATCGCTCTCGGATTCCGCTACAAGTACCTCCCATACCTGTACAGGTGAGATTCTAGGGAAAACGGTATGATAGGAATTTCCCGAGCTCGCGTTGTTTCAGTCTGCTTTATGCCGCGGCTCTCGACGGTCACACAGTGATTCGACCGCTGTTCTTCGAGTACCCTACCGATTTCATTGCCATGGAAATCGATCACCAGTTCCTTTGGGGTTCGGCAATCATGGTGGCACCGGCTCTGGAAAAGGTATGGTTCCATCCAACGCAGTCCACACTGACTGTATAGGCGGAGTCAGCGCACCTTACTTACTGGTCGTGTCTCCGCTGTTTCAGCAAGGAGGCGCTCATCAGTAATGAAGGCGCATTGCTAGGTCTGATTCCGCCCATAAATTGTGTCTCTAATAATTACATTTCCTAGAATATTACAACCGTTCACGCGTATTTCCCTGCTGACATTTGGTACTCCCTGGTCCCGGAGAGCTACGGTCGTCAAATGGATGTTGGATATGTGGACGTCGAAGCCAGACTCGACTCTCTCACCCCGGTGTTCGCACGAGGCAAGTTCCATTAAGATCTATCGCGATCCGCGTTAATCACGTTGATGGAGACAGCCAACATCCGCCGCGTCGCGCTCCTGCCAGTGATCAAGCGCACACTTTTGGGCTCGGCCTCCGCCCATATGACGTCATCGCGGACAATAACTTCGAGTCATACTAAACTGCCTCAACTCTAGGTGGACACGTGATTCCCCGACAAGGAGCGAATGTTACCACGACACAGTCAAGGCTCAACCCGCTAGAGCTGTTAGTAACCGCAATCGATAACGCCCCATCAGTGGTTAGTTTCGTTCGATCGATAGAACCAAGGCCGTATGCGGGGGATGTGGCTTGCGATCCAGAGTTCGTTTCAGGAGCGTAGATGAGCCCCTCCAGCGCCGCTGCGTTCTTCGACCAGATGTGGCTGTTTCAGATAGGACTACCGAATGGTAGAAAACGCCGCGGGTGGGCTCACTTCACGCTCTCTGACACCACCCCACCAGATTAAAACGATAGCGACCGCTCTTTCACATTTAATTACAGCTATCTAATTTTTCAGGGAGGGCTCTATTGGGATGCTGGAGATGACCTCTACGATAGTATCGACACCCACAAAAGGTAAGAGTGTTTGAGGACAGATTTATTCGGCGCACTCTGGCTTGGTGGAGGCATTTTGCTGGTTCCCATGAGACCAGTAAATTCCTGTGAACTTGGGCCACAACACTAACTTCGTTTACACTTGACAAGAATTTACAGGTCCCTTCGAGATGAGACACGTAATTCAAAGTGAGCTGTTAAAAGGAACTAGCAAATGTACAACCCCTCCAACCCTCCTCAAACCGAACAGCATAGCACTGATGCCACGGCCGAATACTTCTGCTGGTTATTTCAAACACTCACCATCAGTGCACTGCACACGCTGATTGTGTGGGCGGAGTTCTACCCTGAACTCACGCTTCCCTTTTGATAGGCTCTCCCTCCCAAGGAGATGAAAAGGAAGGGCCACGAGGCGTAGTGGGTAAGTATGGATCCCGAATGCTCGAACGGTCAGGCGGAATGTTTCTTTCAATGTGTTTCCAGCTATAAATCATTTTGTGAACAGTTCCTGGATTTTCCGCGGGAAGGGGGGGCATAACACAGTTAAAAACTGGGATTGATAGGGGAAAGTTGCCTTTGGCAGGACGCGGCGACGTGAGCCCCCACATTATTGCCTACGATAAAGCGATGCTGGGACCAGTTACGTATTCCAAGGAGATTGTGGCAACGTGGCCATTCGTTCTTACGGCTTATGATTACTGCTTGAGTCGGACCGAAGTCACGTTTACTGTACGAGCGCACGTATACAGGGGGGGGGGCAAAAAAAAAAAGTCATTCCGGCCGAGTCACATATGAGCGAAGTTTTCGCAGCCCAGACAGAGGAAGTGGATATGAGTACCAGGGCGGAAGATACCCAAGATCTTCCTCTATAAGCAGGAGCCGGCTGCCGCCATTCACCTTCATGTACACCAAAATATGAAGTCATCTCCAGTCGCGGCCTGAGTGGAGAACGCCTTTGGAATTCACGTGGCCTCCAAACAGCTGCGGAACTTCTTGAATGGAATCACCCATGGATAGCTACCTGGAGACCAGTACTCTTGATCTGCAAGACCCCAAACATCGAGCAGCTCCGGCAACGTCGCTACGGTCCAGGACATCATCTTCACCCCATTCACCAAGGCGCGGGTTGATGGTGTGGACCGGCCGTACCTGGAATGGGAAGACCGATATTTTCTTTGTAGACCCCGACTGAAGGTGAGCGCTGGCGGTTACATCAAGTAACTCGAGAAGGATATCCTCCCTACATGTGGTCGCCCGTACCTTCTCCTTGTGCTGCTACAGGTTTGGGTGCCACCACATGGAATCGAAGGGTTTTGGAAAAACTCCCGCCTACTTCGAATGGAAGGGCGTTTCGTACCTGATGAAGATGTAATATTGAAATATGTCCCCTGACCTGAACCCACTCAATTACTTAGTTCGGGCGGAGCCCAACAAGGTGGTCTACAGTGGCGGAGAAATCAACGATCTCGCTCAACTCCGGTACCCACTCACTTTCGCGCGGCCGAATCTCTCGATGGCGCTCCTCCAGAAGGCTGTGGCGGAGTATCATTATAGTATTTAATGTGCTCTTTAATATGGTAGTAAAAATGTCCGATAAAAATTTAATAAAGTGTAACTTATAGCGCCTTGAAAGTCATGGAGGCAAAATGACTTTTTTTGGCCCCCCTGTATAGTATACCATTCCTTCCTTGTCAACGATACCCCACCTAACCTACTACGCAAAGAAGGCCTCACTCCGCTCATACGAACAGTGCGTACCCTGCCTTCTGGAGAGGAGGCAGTGATCGTACGGGGATGTTCGGCGCAAACGAATGGAACAAGTATAATCCTGACGAGAAAGGTCAGTTTGAGCACGCTCATGCTGATCAGAAAAAGCTTTTCGATTTTGAGAAGGGGGGGGCGGGGTTTCCGCTAGTACTTACTGTAGTGCTAGTATCCTGCTAGTTACGTCAGCTAACGTGTTTCCCTCCCATAAAACCAGTGAACTCCTGTTAAGCTGCCAGATGGTACAGGGACCCACTCTGGTTGCTAGGGAATTTAGCAGTCTCCGCAGGTCACTCGGACGAGAATCTTATTAATTTTTCATCCGAAGTGGCTTCCTCGCCGATTTGAGCCATTTTCACTGCGCATTTTGCTTCTCAGTCCTCCGGCCGGGTCTGCTCGTTCTAGTCCCGCGCTGCCGGAAAACTCGTCCAAAGTGACCCTCTTGAACCGGTTTTTCCCCTCGTAGCCCCTCCCCACGCCGCACCGCTCCGCCGCGAGCGACGGCCGCGCGACGAGCAGGAAAACTCGTCCGAAAGGCGGACAACTCGTCCACCGCCGGTTTTTTCGCGAAAACGCGTCGTTAGGTGCGGGGAATCTCGTCCGCGTAGCCGGACAACTCGTCCACTGCCCCGAAGAGGCGGAAAACTCGTCCGAAAGGCTTTGTTAATGCAACGAGCTTTGCAGGGTACCATTTTTTTGCCCCATCAAGCATAAACTGCGCTGCGAAAGGAATAAACAATGAAAGCTTTTCGAAGTTGTAGTCCAGGGCCGTACTGTTAAGTCAAAAAACTCAATTTACCTTCCGACCATTCATCTCTTTTTCAGGCATCATTGGAGTTTCATGTTTTCGTCTGACAGTTCCACATCCACTCTACGTGGCAAATGCGATGGATGTGACCCGGTAAGCAAAAAGGCTGACGCCAGGCTGGGTCAAAACCTTCTTTCCACCACTCGCCGCTTACTGCTGTCACGGAAGTTCATAGGATTGGCTCCCGCTCAAGCCTTCTACTCTCCGAGAACGTCAAATTGGTTCAAAATTAGTTTTGGTGGACAAACACTGACTTGTACATTTGCTGGCCACAAGTGGTTGTGTCCGTGGAATAATCCTATTCTAGGCGGCAAAAACTGTCCGCCCTGTATTGTGCCGAACCAAATGCTACGATACATTTTGATTACTCTGAAACGCGTACCGAGGCAAAATGCATAGCACGATATTTAAGTGACCGCCCCCCCGCCCGAAGATTTTGGTTCGTGTACTAAACTAGGAATATTCATTCACGCTTGAAGGCAAAATTTGGCGTTTTCAGAGTGTCCAGAATTACAAAAACCACTGGGACGTGATCGAGATCCTGGGCTACGACTTCTATCCCAGCTTCGCTTCCTTCACACTGAACGGAGTCAAGGTAAAGTCTTCTCTTGGGTTATGTGGTTCATATAGGCGGAGGTGATGTAGTGGCAATAGTTGGTGCAGTGCCACGCCTACCACGCCCACGTTCCGAGGATCGAATCCTCGATCGGCTCCCGCTCAAGCCTTCTACCCTCCGAGAACGTCAAATTGGTCCAAGATTAGTTTTGGTGGACAAACACTGACTTGTACATCTGCTGGCCTCAAGTGGTTGTGTAGGCCACATCGCATTCTTTAAAGGCAGTTGGCACGATGATTTCTCGGCCTAAAATGCTGGTAGGGCGCAGTGGGGAAATGGCGAAAGAACGGAGTGAAAACGGTCAAAATCCGGCGAAGAAAAAGCCTCCGTTCTCAGTGACTTGAAAATCGATTTCGGACGAGTTTCCCGTACGCATCTTGCCAATCACCGCTACCGAAGATACGGCTGCATATGTGTACCCATATATGCATGACCAGCCATCACGGGCCGCTTACATACCAAATCCCTCTTATTCTCGTATTTTCTTCGCAGCAAGCGAATGAAGCTCAGGAACGGTCGTCCTTTCGTGGGCGCGCGGACGAGGAAGGCGTTTGGGACGGAATAGTGTTACTCAATAGGGCGTTATGGGGTACCCTCTTTGGAAAAGGCGCCAAGGAGAGCCTGTCCGAGGTCACGGAATTCTGCTTAAGCCAGTCGTATAAATCATACATCTGTAAAGCGCTTTATCGTGCCAACTGCCTTTAAGCCCTACGGTTCTGAACAGAAGCAGAATGCATGGCACATTCCAAAGAGGGCTGGTTGACGGTGAAGACATTATCTTTTGTCCTATTATGTGGTTCCAGATGAGTGCATGTACCTCCATGAATGACCTTAATTACAGATCAGGATTATAGGAAGACTGACCTCGGGTCACCTTTTTTGCGGAGTAAAATTGCCACCAATCACTGCGTGCGACAAAAATAGTGACCAATGTTTTGCGCTACATGGTTCCGCCATTTTTCCTTGTTTTCTTTTTGCTGCTTGCCTCCTGCCCTTTAGCCGGTTGGTGGAGAGACCTTGACAATTCCACCTGTAATTTATTTTGGGGGACAGAAATAACGTCACCATGGCTATATTTATGCAGCGCAAAACATGCTAGTGTACGTGCAGCGTGCAAGAAAAAATCAAATCATGCAGAGACGAGAAACTCAAATAGATCATGTTCAGGTCCATTGGAAGGCCGGAGTCGCCATTGATCTTCTGAGAAATGGTCCTAAGTACGATAACCTTGGCACTATTTACCCTTTACTGCCCCAATCTTCCGAAAACAGGCCAGTTTTTGACCGATTTTTTTCTGCGTTGGCAGAATTGGCTGAAAATTGTTTCCTGGGGTAGTTTGACCTCCTGAACATGAATATCACATCCTAGGCACGAAACCTCCTGGCGCCCGCGCCACAGGCGCCGGCGCCAAAATACCTTAAATCACCAAATTCGCTGAAAACTTGTTTCCAGGGTAGTCTGACCTCCTGAACACGAATATCACATCCGCTCGGCCTGAAACCTCCTGGCGCCCGCGCTACAGGCGCTGGCGTCAAAATACTCAGGTCACCGGCGCCTGTGGCGCGAGGCGCCAGGAAGCGGAAGAAGCTAAGCGAATGTCATATTCGTATTCAGGAGGTCAAAATACCCCAGGAGACAACATTTGAGCCAAATCTGTCCACGGAGAAAAAAGTCGGTCAGAAACTGGCTCAATTCTGGATGGTTGAAGCAGTAAAGGCTAAACAGTGCCGGCACCTTCAGCCGGGTGAGCTCCCAAACGGCCTGTGCTGCTCAGAGTCCCCTTCCCCCTATTTCTATAGTTGTCTAACCGTCTGCGGCGACGTTATTTGCACTCGACTGATGAAGACAAACATCACATCATCGTCCACTGTAACATTGTGTTAATGGATGACAATGGCATCACTTGTACCCGCTCATGTGAAAATACCCACCAAAAATACTTCATCGAGAGAGTGAAATTTAATTTAGAAAGGTGAAAAATAACACAGAAGATAAGGCACAAAGTCTTCGCTGTCTACCCTGGTCCAGGAAAATCAATTTCTTTATGGGTCAAGCACTTTATCCTGCGCTGTTATGCATCACCTGTCCGGAAGCCTAGAACCGCTAACTTCTTCTACGCCAGGGTCTGCTGCACAAGATCCTGCTGTGAAAAGTTCAAGAGATATCGAGCAGGGAAATTCAGATCGAGCAATGGTTGAGAAACCTCCAAAGCGGGTCGTATTTGAGTAACTGTGGGGAGAATTGTACTTGGTTTTCCTGAAGCTGTCTACACTTATGTGACCGAGTGAGGAAATCCTAAGAAAGGGTGGACATTTTCGCCTCTCTCGAGGTAACAAGTGCTTCGTTCCGCTCGGAAGGTCTTGCCATGGCAATTTACGACAAATCCTTGAAAGTTTTTTTCGAAGTTGAACCCTTCATCTACATCCCTTAGCATTTACTTATCTACTGTTTACGTACCAGACATTATGACTCTGTCAACCTTCCAGGACGAGGGGGGGGGAGCAGAGAGGGGTGAGGCACTTTGTAGAACCTTTGTTCGAAATTAGGATTACCACAGCTTTTTACCCGAGGTGGTGGATTCACCAGAACCGAGCTCTTTCCTTCTCTGGCCTGTGATCCCTATGCAGAAAATTTCATCAACTTTACGTAGCACCAATTTCTCACGAGGGCTTTCTTGAGTACCACCTCTTCACCTCACAGAATCGAGCAAGCCTCCAATTATAGAAAATGATAATACTCTTCATTTCAATCACCAGACCACTGCTTCCAAGTGCGACTTGCTTGAAAATGGTCTCGTTGGCGCTTGTGAAGGGTATGGCACGAAGGAGGTGTGGGCGGAGTCGGGCCTACTAAAGCGCCTTTTTTTGTTCGCCCTGGAAGTGGGTTTTAATTTTGGACCAAAAGCAACTATGTCCCTCTTCTCCTTATTTCGTTCGGCGAAAATCGAATAATGAGGTAATTATCCACATCCGTACTACTTTGGGAAATGGAAAACTCTATGTTGCTTTGAGATCTGTGGAGAATGGTGGACTGTGTGTAACTGGTTATATTGCCAAGAGTGATGAGTGAGGGATGGGCGAAAGTCTCGACCTCAGGCGGGACTTGAACCTGCTGCTCACGGTATCTGATAGTGCGCTATCTTTTACCAAGGCCAGTCCTTACGACCTCAGCTCAGTGGTTTTTGTGCCACTATCGCAATAGAACAAATGAAAACAGGTAAAATATAATAATAAAATACAATTCAGCCTAAAGTGACGTGAGTAATCAGGAATTGCCATTATTGCCACGACATAATGACTGGTGTTCCCATTACATGACAACTGAGCGCGCAGATCAGTCGGAAGGTGAGGGGATGGGCGAGAATTGGAGTACAACCAGAAAAGCCTCCTCTATCAATGCTGTGGGCTTCGATTATGATCATTTGGTAGAAAAAGACTCACTGGCTGTGCTCCAAACCTCCCCCCCCCCTTACACCCTCAGCCTCTGAAGAGGTAATACTAGAGAGGTCCCAACGACTACAATTTTCCGGAAACCTTCGGGTAAATGTGACCTCTTTCAGGTCAACATTGACACTCAGTCCTCAAGCTATATGGCGCTATCTCGTCGACTGTACATTTCGACGAAGAATCTGATCAACCTTTCCACAACTCAAGATTTCCAACTCTCCTGGTCTCATCAACCGGTCAACGAAGATTCTTGATAGAAACACTTTCCAAATGCACACATTCGATATAAAGTCGATATTAAATAAATACTTTAATAGTGCCATTGAATTCTTGTGAGTAATGGTACCAAAATTTCACCGTCGATAGTCTCTCGTGAGACACACCACTTACTCGACGTCTACATCGGAGCACCTAGGCTGCTTCATACTTTGCGGCAGCATTCACCACCGACCAGCAACGTCCATCAGCGCCCACAAGCGGACAACAGCGTTTCGAGGGCGAGGGAAGTATAACTATTGATCTGGCGCCCAGGGCGTCCACCGGCGACCAGCAGCATTTGGAGCGTCCGACAGCAGACACCAGCGACCAACGACATCGCGAGGGCTAGGAAAGTATCTAGCGGTCAGCAGCGTCCACCAGCGAGGGCTAGGAAAGATCGCAGCATCCACCAGCGTCCATCAGCGACCAGCAGTGTCCGGAGTGGAGAGCATGGGGCGTAAGAGGGTAGCAGGCATCTGGTAGAGCATGGAATTATAGGAGAGTAGCAGAATTCCGGTAAGGGTACCAGCTGTCTGCTACCCTCCCTTCGATCCATGCTCTCCTGGACGCTGCTGTTCACCGGTGGACGCTGGAAGACGCTGCCGCAAAGTATGAACGCGGCCTTATAGTCCATGTAAGGCAGATGGTAGGCTGTAAGACACCTTCATGAACGGTGCGTGAATCGCACTGTTGTGATGGAACAATTTTCAGAGCAGTTGTCTGAAATGTGGGGCCATGTCCTTCGGCGAAGAGGTGCCAGTCAGCAGTTTGGCATCAACGGAATAGTTGCCGGAGGACGTCTTGTCGTTGGCGAGTGCTTCCCAGAGTGCAACACCAAGTTATCTCCTTCAGTGCGAGTCCTATCGCAGGCTGCCTACGCTCCTACTAAATTTCCCCCGGATTTTGTCGGACAGCGTGCAAAGGGGTTGACACTCTCGATCAACAAGGAGAAGTATTAGTTTTGACACCTTGGTACCTAATAGGTTGGGGAAAGGGGTATATATGCGGGTAAAACAGAGGGCCCGAATCCACACCTATTCCCTTATTCACCACTAGGCGCATCAAGTTATTTTCTTCGTCGTGCCACGCGCGCGATTCGCGCGTCAAATCCTGGGTCGGCTTCTATCCTGGCCAACAAGCCTTCTATCTCCAGGGGCGGCGAATTGATACCACGTCCGTCTGAGAGGATGAG